>WOXC01007441.1:0-257007 GCA_011680675.1 Gymnobelideus leadbeateri
CCTCTATCTGGCCTTAAAGCCATAGTGTGGAACAAGCCCAAAAGTCAAGTAATTAAGTGGCAACATGCCAAGGCAAAGGAAACAGAAAAATGCAACCCTAGACTCCTATTTTGGGGGCATAGAGCAGGAAAAGGACTGTGAGGTCAGAAGTCCTGCTCCAAAAGCCCCAGGGGAAAACATGAGTGGGTTGTAGGCCATAGAGGACCTTAAGAAGGACTTTAAAAATCAAATAAGAGAAGTGGAGGAAAAATTAGAAAGAGAAATGAGAAGGATGCAGGAAAAGTATGAAATGAGGGTCAATAGCCTGACTGAGGAAAACAACTCCTTAAAAAATAGACTAGCTCAAATGGCAAAGGAGGCCCAAAAGGGCACTGAGGAGAAGAATGCCTTAAAAAGTCGAATGTGCCAGATGGAAAAAGAATCTCAAAAGTTCACTGAGGAGATTCATTCCTTCAGAGTTAGACTGGAGCAAATGGAAGCTAGTGACTTTATGAGAAATCAAGATGCTGTTAAGTAGATCCAAACAAACGAAAGATTAGAAGGCAATGTGAAATATCTCATGGGAAAAACCACTGACCTGGAGTATAGATCCAGGAGAGACAATTTAAAAATTATTGGACTACCTGAAAGCCATGATCAAGGAAAGAACCTAGAAATCACCCTTCAAGAAATTCTCAAGGAAAACTGCCCTGATGTTTTAGATCCAGAGGGCAAAATAGAGGTTGAAAGAATCCACAGATCACCTCTGAAAAAGATCCCAAAAAGAAAACTCCCAGGAATATTATAGCCAGGTTCCAGAATCCCCAGATCAAGGAGAAAATACTACAAGCATCCAGGAAGAAACAATTTCAATATTGTGGAAACACAATCAGAATAGCACAGGACCTGGCAGCTTCTACACTGAGGGATCGAAAGGCATGGAATATGATATTCCAGAGGGCAAAAGAGCTGGGATTGAAGCCAAGGGTCACCTACCCAGCAAAACTGAGTATCTTGTTTCAGGGGAAAATATGGTCATTCAGTGGAATAGAGGACTTTCAAGCACTCTTGAGGAAAAAACCAGAGTTGAATAGAAAATTTGATATCCAGACACAAGAAGCAAGAGATGCCTGAGAAGGTAATCAAGGAAAAGAAATCAAAAGGAACTTATCAAAGTTGAACTATTTACATTCCTATATGGAAAAGCAATATTTGTGACTGATGATATCTTTCTCACTATGAAAATAATGGAAGAAGGGGGTGTGGTTATATGAATACATATGTGAATGTGTGTGTATATGGTTACAGTTATATATGGATAGAGGGCATAGGTTGATTTTGTTGGGAAGGGAGAGTACTCAAGGGATGAAATTATGAGGTGAGAGAGGAAAGTGGCAAGAGGAGATGGGGAGAGACAGGGTAGGGTAAACTATCCCATGTAGAAGAAGCAAGGGGAAGTGGTTGCAAAGGAGGGGAGAGTAGGGAGGCTAAAAAAACCACATTCACATTGAATTTGGTTCAGGGAGAAAATGACATACATACTAAATGGGATATCTCAACCTGCAGCAGGATAGGGGAAGGGGGATGAGAGGAGGGATGATGGATGGGAGGGCATCCTTGGGGTGAGGGGAGGTTGGAAGTACCCACTATAGAAGAGGGACAGGATCGTGTAGGGAATGGACCATGTTGGGGGTGGGATGAGTGGGAGGGAATTATAAGCAGCCTTGTACAATATATCTACTATGATAATGTTTTGCATAGCTAGACATGTACAACATATACTGAATTACTTATATCCCAAGAAGGAATGGGTGACAAGGGAGGAAGGAAATGGATCTGAAATTCAAGGTCTTAACATTAAATGTTTCAAATATATATATAAATACTATTATTAATACTCTTTTGCCTATAATTGGGAGATAAGATGTGCAGGCATTGGGACACAAAGATTCATCTTCCTCTAATGGAAAAGTCGATGGGGGTATGGGAGAAGGTATGGGAGAGAGCAGATTGGAGGAAGCGATTGTGGGACTACTATTCTGGGAGGTTGGGTAGGGGAATAATGGGGGGAAAATGATTGTAACTCAAAATCTGGCGGAAATGAATGATGTAAAACAGAAGTTAATAAAGTATTTGTTTAAAAAACAAACAAACAAACAAAAAAAAATTTCACATAGTCTTTCTCTTTGAAATCTTACATGTAAAAAAAAAAAGATATAAAAGCTGTTTGTAGATGTGTCTCTGAAGTTTCTAAGTTGTTTTAATTTTCCAGGATTTTTATAAAGTGCTCAAATCCACAGCAGAATAATCATTTAAAAATAGACTTAGAGCTAAACATTTCACCATTGCTTCCTTGTTTCCAGATTACTCATGCTTGAGGTAAATTGCCTTCTGTATAACGCCAGTCTATACAATTGCTCTCTACTTTTTATACCTGACAATTTCTTGAGACAGCAAGTCAAGTGGTTAACCTAATCATGTTTTAATTACTTTACAAATTTATTTGTTGATGGAGACAAATTCCTAAACACCTCCCTAAATTTAAAATAGTGAAATCATAGGATTCTTGTCTTACATTTTTAATATTTCCATGAAAGAATTCTGATTTTTTTCACTATAGTTTCCATTTATGTCATTGCTTTTAAATTTTTTTTTCATTTTTTTTGTTTTTTGGAGTGGGGAGAGAGGGCAATTACAGTTAAGTGACTTCAAGGTCACATGGCTAGTGAGTGTTCAGTGTCTGAGGCCAGATTTGAATTCAGGACCTCCTGATGCCAGGGCCAGTGCGGGATTCACTGCACCACCTAGCCACCCCCATTGCTTTTAATTTTAAAGGTGCTCTAGATAAGTTGTGGCAAATTTGCCTTTCTATTGAGACGCTTAAGATTACAAAGTGATTATTTCCTGAATATACTAGTCATTTACTCTGTGTTTAAGCAAGTGACTGCTTTTTTGGCTCAATGATTTAATTTCAGGATTGAGTATCAAATATGTGTGTGTGTGTGTGTGTGTGTGTGTGTGTGTGTGTGTGTGTGTGTGCTCTTTAATTTATGCTAACTTCCACACTTCTGACATGAATGAAATTTGGACTTCTGTTTTGCCTCTTTTCTTTAAAGTTCATTTTTCTTGAACATCTGCTGCATTCTGGTTTCTTTTATTATTTCTTCTCTTTCCTCTAAAAAGAACATATTTACTTCTGGCATCTGTCTTTTATCTTCCTTTCTGAAAACAGAAGCAGAATGCTATTTCAGCTTAATTTTTTCTCCTTCATTTGTTTTCTTTGTAACTGAGATCCCAAAAGTCCTTCATTTGTTTTTACTTTTTGTTTTACTTTTGAAGGATATGCATTTCATTTCCATTGGCACATTCTTTAATGGGAATTACAACACATACTGTGACTTGTCACTTGGGAGATGGTGTTTAAGATTTGCTGTGTCATCTCTTTGAATTGAACATAAATAACAGGGTTATATATTTAGCTCTTGAAGGGATTTTAGATATCGAGTCAAACTTTACAGATGATGAAATTGAAGCACAGAAAGGTTAATTTACTTGCCCAGTGTTATGGGAATGGGAATCTAAGATCTTCCCTGCCCCTAGGCCCTTTGATAGGCTTAAGTGATTCTGAGAACCATCCTTGATTTGAAAATATACTCTCCTCCCTAATAGGCTAAATGTGGTCACCTGGAGCCTGTTGCAGGAGCCTTATTTTTCAGGAACTGCCCACACCTTGATACTTTGTGATTCAAGTGGTTCAAGAAGTTTGTTACATTCTCTGAGCCAGGAGGAGGCTATATATAGCCTGAAGTGATATTTTGCTTTGGGGCTCACTTTGGGAAGAGTTGTGTGATTTGGCCAGATAAGACTCTGGATAGCCATTGAGCCCCCCTGGCCTTGAAAACCCAGATGCTGGTGCTTCCCTCTTTGGTAACTGACTAGGTATGGATGTAATGGTCATAGCTGGAAGCCTGTCTGCTGTTTTTCTGTATTTGTTGTCCGCTTGTAATTTGTTTGTATTCTCTGGAGTTCAGGGTGCTGACTTTTTTCCCCTGAACTAGGTAAATGACATATGTTTGATTAAAACAAGATTGTTAACCCATTTTGAGTTGCTTTCCTTTAGAAAAGTAGATCTAAGAACCTGTGTTGTCAGGCACCCTGGGTATGCTGGGGTGTTTGCTGCAACACCCAGAGACACAGAGCTAGGAAGAATCTGTGTCAAGTTTAGAATACAATTTATTCTAACTCCAAGTCGTATCCATTATATCATCCTGCTTCTCAGAATACTGATGTATAATTCATCATTGGACTTAGCAGGAAGGCTTTTTCAGCAGGTAGGACCTGGCAGCTCCTGCATATGCCTAATTAAAATCCAGGGATAATAATAAATTAATATAGTTATTGAAGTTGTATACAGCACTTTATATGCATTATTTCATTTGTTCCTCATAATAATCCTATGACATAGATGGTGTTATCATTCCCATATTACAAATGAGTAAACTGAGGCTCAAAGAGTCTATTTCTTGATTCAGTAACTGAGTAAGACAAAAATTCAGATCTTTTTGACCAAGTCTAGAGTTTTCTTCACTAAGTACCACACCACAATACTATAATGGAATAACAAAATAGGTTTTCCTGGAGAATACAATCTATAATACATACTTTTGGAATTTTGGGGTTTTTTTAACTGTATTTTTTTTTCAAATTAATGGAACAAAACAAACATTTCCATATCACAGTACAATAAGAAAGATGATTGTACATGAAACTGCAAATCTACCGTGTACAACTTCCTATTCCCTCCGAATATATAAAAGTTGTCATGTAAATTAGTTTTTTTTTCCTTGCCCCCCACCCTCACCCTAGAGATGACTACCATTATGCACAAATAGAAGTGTGTGTGTGTGTGTGTGTGTGTGTGTGTGTGTGTGTGTGTAACATTATTCTATCCATACTTCTTATATTCTGTACACACATACATGTCAGTTCTTTCTCTGGATGAAGATAGTATCTTTCTTCCATGCATATTTATTTTTAATTCACATGTTTATAATAGTCCAAATGACTTAATTGCTCAAGGTGATAGATCTTAACATTTAGTATTCTCTTCCCTCTCTGACTTATAGGTCTACCCACTTATTCTTTGAAAAAATTTCATAAAATATAGATATGGAAATTGCCTTGTTGAAAGTCATATAGATAAGATTAGTAGAGCTGGTATCCTAGCCTATATCTTCTCATCTCAAATCCATCACTCTTGCATTACACCAAGATATACCATTTCTTATAATGCCCTCTATTTCTACCTTTTCTTTTATGTTGTCTCTGTAAAGCAATAAGATTTTGTTTTTGCCTTTTTTTTTTTTTTGGAGGGCAATTGGGGTTAAGTAACTTGCCCAAGGTCACACGGCTAGGTTTTTGCTTGTGTGTGCATTAAGTGTCTGAGGTCGGATCCGAACTCAGGTCCTTCTGACTCCAGGGCCAACGCTCTACTCACTGTGCCACATAGCTGCCCCTAAAGCAATAAGATTAATAAGGATTATAGTCACTATCATGGAATCTATAAAGGCAAATGACATCAGAATAGAAAACTGAAGCAAAAAAATCTACTTTTAAAGAAAAATGTAGAAAAATTGGGACAGTAACTCACTACTAGTGGAACTGTGAACTGATCTATTTTAGGGCAATCTGGAATTATGCACAAAGATGTACTCTACCTTTTGAGCCATCAATGCCACTACTAGGTCTATTTCTTAAAACAATTAGGGGAAAAGGAAGAGAACCTTTATGTTCCAAAATCTTTATAGTAGCTATCTTTATGGTGGCAAAAAACTGTAAATTGTGGGGTTGTCCATCAATTGTGGAATTGAAGAGGTATGGGCTCTGGGAGCCCCCTTGACCTCTCCTTGAGTCCTTGAGGTACTCCCATTAAATTGTCCCATTTGATGAGGCATTTGCATGAGTCCATAAGCCTTACATTATGGCTGAGCGCAAACCTCTGTTACTAGACTTCCTGCCCTTGAGCCTATCAAAATATCAATCCACCCTGGAACTGGTCTAGCCCACCATTGTCTGTAGTCTTCAGGTAGCCTCCAGCAACTTCCCACCCTTAATCACTCATTGATCTCATCTGACTTCTCCTGAAGACCCTCCCCAAAACTCCTCCTCTAGACCACCCCTATATTCCTCCCACAACCTTCTGTATATAAGACCCCATCTTGTCTCCATGTTTGTATGAGTGCCATAGAATAGAGAGAGAGTGCCATAGAATGACCTAGCACAGACTTACTCTGTGTCTAATACAAGTGAACTTTTAATAAACTTTCCTTTTCTTTGGCTGAGAAGACTTGAGTTGAATTCATTCTGCAAGACCCAGTGTGTTGGTATTTTGGGGTCTCCAGAGCAACCCTAACCCTCTTTATGGAAAACATCTTCAGAATGGCTGAAAAAGTTGTGGTATATAATTATGATGGAATATGTGGTGAATAAAATAATCATTAGAGATAATATTTTGGGTAAATTATAATCAGTTTTGTGATCTATGGCTAGCATATGATTGAAAAAAAGGCTCCTTTCCTCTTGATCCATCAGAAGTGAAGCATGTTCACTTTTTGAGGTTTATATGCCTTTGGGCAAGAGATGTTCCATTAAACAGCAATCAACTCTAACTGGTTAACAATTAATGAGATAAATAAATAAATAAAGAGATGGACTTTGCAAAGAGAAGTGAATTTACTCCAGTGAGGGATTGAGAGCTTCCTATCCCTATACCCAAACCAGCCTTGGACAATCTAGAAGAAAGGATCAATCTCCACCCAGGCCTAATTAAATGGAATTCACCTTAGATTAGAGATTCCTTGCAAGGTTAGGTGGGGTCAGAGAGGTGAAAATTGCTCTACTTTCAGAGATTCAGGTCTTGAAATAAGGATGGAAAAAAAGGGGGGGGGGAATCTTGAAACTCCCCAAATCATTGGTTATTAATGATTATCTCTCAAATACTAGTGTGTTATGAGAAATGATGAGTTCATTGATCTTACAAAAATATTGCATGAAATAATGAAGAGCAAAATGAGCAGAACCAAGAGAAAGTTGTATACAGTAGGAACAATATTGTTTAAGAACAACTGTGAGTGACTAAGTCGTTTTGATTATTATAAACACCCAAATTACCTATAAAAACATATGAAGGAAGGTGCTATCTGCATTCAGAGAAAGAATTGACAAATAGAAGTATATATAGAATGGTTTTACATATATGTACATGTTTGTGTCTAACATAGCCATCTCTAGTGTAAGGGGAGGAAGAAAAAAGGAAAAAAAGAAAATTCCATGATAACTTTACTATGTATTTAAAAGGAATAGCAAGTTGTACATGATAGAATTGCAGTTTCATGTATATTCATCTTTTCTTTCTATTCTACTATGTTTTAGTTGCATGCTAATTCATTAATATTCTGTATCTCTATTTTAATGATGTGTTTAGAGATATAAATTTCCCATAAATAATGATTTCACTGCATCCCATAAATTTTGGTATATTGTCTCATTGCTGTCATTCTCTTTAAGAAAATGAGTTGTCTTGATGATTTGCTCTTTGACCCACTCATTCTTTTAAAGTTCTAATTAATTTGTAATCTATGTCTCAATGGCCTTTTACTAAATGTAATTTTTTTCATATTATGATATTGATTGAGGTACAGGCTCTGGGAACCTCCTTGAATTCTCCCTGAATCTTCCCATTTGATGAGGCATTTGCCTGAGGCCATAAGCCTTTCACTGTGGCTCAGCCCAAATCTTTGTTACTAGCCTAGCCCTCCTTTCTTCAACTAGCCCCCACCCTTAATCTTCCTAAAATATCTATACACTCTTAGATTAGCCTAGCCCTCCATTGTCAGTCATCTCCAGGTAGCCTCCAGCTATTTCCCACCCTCATTCTCTCATCTCTAGAATATGACCTCATTTGACTTCTCCTGAAGACCCTCCACCCCCACCCCCCAAACTCCTCTAGACTACCTCTAGATTCCTCCCACAACCTTTCTGTATATGAGATCCATCTTGCCTCCTAGATCACCTAATTAGCATACTTGATATTTCTTTTATTATTGCACCTGGCCCACCCCAGACTACTTGCCACTCCTTAATCCCATCAATATGGAAATGGTAAACCACTCCAGTATATTAGCATCTTTTCTGTCCTTTTTTTGTATATAAGCATCAGTCTCACCACCATCTAGTTGCATATTCACTAGGAAACCAACTGACTTCTATTGGCAGGGGCAATAAAACTTTTCTGGTGAGTAGGAGAATGATTGAGCATATGAATTTGTTCCAGCATATGAATTTGTTCTCTGACATTTTGGGGTATCCAGCAACCCCAAACCACATCAGACCCATCACTCTGTTTCTTAGCCAAGACCTAATTATCTTTATGATTACAGCTTATATAGTTTGAAATCTGATACTGCCAGGCACCTTTCTAAACCTTTTTTTTATTCCCTTGATATTCTTGACCTCTTTTTCTTTCAGATAAATATTTTAATACTAATTTTTGAACTCACTATAATAATTTTTGGTAGTTTGATTGGTATGCCAAGGCATGAGTAAATTAAATTAGGTACAATTGTCATTTTTTCATTATATTGGCTAAGCCTACTCTTGAGTATTATTTCTCTAATTATTTAGGTCTTTATTTGTGTGAAGAATGTTTTGTAATTAGGTTCGTGTAGTCCTTGGGTTTATCTCGTCAGGTAGAATGCCAACAATTTTATATTGCCCACAGTTATTTTAAATGGAATTTCTCTTCTTCCTTAAAGTGTGGTGGTAGTATATAGAAATGATGATTTATCTGGGTTTATTTAATATTCTACAACTTTGCTAAATTTGATTGTTTCAACTATTTTTTTTTTAGTTCATTCCCTAAGGTTTTTTAAGCATACCATCATTTCATCTGCAAAGAGATGATTGTTTTGTTTCCTTGTTGCCTACTTTTATTTTTTCAATTTCCTTTTTTTTTTTTTGTCTTAGTGGTATAGCTAGCATTTCTAATACAATATTGAATAATAGTGGTGATAAAGGATATGTTTGTGGTTGTTGTTTAATAAATAGTTGTGTCCTACTTTTAGTGACCCATTAGGGTTTTCTTGGCAAAGATACTGGAGTAGTGTGCTGTTTCTATCTTCAGTTCATTTTTCAGATGAGGAAACCAAGGCAAATAAGGTTAAATGACTTGCCCAGGGTCATACAGCTAGTAAGTATCTTAAGTATTAACTCAGGTTTTCCTGACTCTAAGGCTGGCATTCTATCCACTGCTTGACCTATCCGCCCAATGGGCATCTTTGCTTCACTCCTTATTTTACTAGGAAGACTTCCAGTTTATTGCTATTACAAATAATGCTTGCTCTTGGTTTTATATAAATATCATCTATGATTTTAGGGAAGGCTTTATTTTCACTATGCTTTCCAGTGTAATAGGAAAAATGGAATTGTATTCTGTCAAAGGCTTTTTCTCCATCTATTGACACAATCATCTGATTTTTTTTTTAATTTTTTTTTTTAAAGCAATTGGGGTTAAGTAACTTGCTCAAGGTTACATGGCTAGTCATTATTATTATTTATGCGTGGATACTCATTTTCTGAGGCTGGATCTGATCTCAGGTCATCCCAACTCCAAGGCCGACGCTCTTACTCACTGCACCTCCTAGCCGCCCCTTTTAGGGCAATTGGGGTTAAGTAACTTGCCCAAGGTTACACGGCTAGGTTTTTGTTTGTATGGATTAAGTGTCGGAGGCCGGCTCCGAACTCAGGTCCTTCTGATTCCAGGGCCGGCACTCTATTCACTGCACCACCTAGCGGCCCCTCAATCATCTGATTTTTAAAAATTAATATTTCAGTAATTCTGGGAGTTTCCCTAATACTGAACCAGTACTATATTTCTTTTATAAATCCCACCTGCTCAAAGTATATGATCTTTTTGATATATTGTTGTAGAGAGGTTGGAGTCAAGATGGCAGAGCAAAGGTAGGAACTTAAGATCTCCCCCAAACCCATCCAAATACCTGTAAAAAAGTGATTCAACAAATTCTAGAGCAGCAGACCCCACAAAATGACAGAGTGAAACAAATTTCCAGCCCAAGACAACCTGGAAGGTCAATAGAAAAGATCTGTTTCACCACTCTGAGAGAAGAGCACAATCCAACATGAGCTGAGCAGGCAATGATGGGGCCACAGCAGATCTCAGGGGACTGAATCACTGGCAGCTGTGATTGTTTCCAGAGTTCTCAACCCACAAATGCCAAAGACAACTGAGAAAGTCAGTAAGAAAGGTCTGTAGGACCTGGGAGAGAGAGGAGCATGATCCAGTCTCAACCCTAAGGAAGCTGTGGTGGTGGTAGTGGCAGCAGCTGCTTCCAGGGCTCTTAGTCCACAGATGGTGGGGGGATCCACTGGCTAATCAGAGGTGGATTTCAGGGATCTCTCTGGTGGCAGTGAGACAGGATTCTCTGGCTTTGCCCATGCTTGGATATGGGTCGCAGTCCTGGGTGGCAATCCTGGGGTGAGGGGGAATGCTGGTATGGCACAGATTGTGGTGGTAGTAGAGAGGGAATCCTCCTCACAGTTCCAAGGCAGAAAAGACTGCTTGTGGTCACTCACAGAGTAGAGCATGGACCAGGAGAGGAGTAAATACCTCTCCTTTGATCATACCACCTTGGAAGAACTGAAAATTGATAAGTCCCTAAGAAATATCTCTGAAAACAGCTACATAAAACCCTTGAAGCTTGGGATAGGATAACCTTGTAATACTAATGGAATTTTAATATACCCTTGTATTGGCAAGCAAATGGGTACTTAGCACCTTGTTTCAGGCTCATGATTGTGTCAAGTATTGAGATCCAGAACTTGAGTCCCACAGTGGGAGGAACTTCTATTGTGACAGGAAAGGTTGTAACAGGGAGAAGCTAATACCATGAATAAGAAAAAGCCCAAGCTGAGAGAGGCCAGAACTTCTTGGAGCAAGCTTCTGGAGGCTGGGCTGCTACTGATGGAGAGAGAGAAGAGAACTGAGAACTGACCTGAGAACTGAGAAATGAAAACTGAGGACTGAACTGAGAATTGAGAAGAACTGAGAAATGAGAAGAGAGGAGAAGTGGGAGGAGGCATGGCTGTGGTATTGGTACTTTGTTTTAATGTTAATTGGTCAGATTCATCTGCTGTTAGAGACCAGTGCTGTTGTTATGGAAGCCCTGGGACCTTGCTGCTGGTTCAGAAGTCCTGAAAAAGGATTTTCTTTGTTGTATGTTTACAGAAATCCTGGAGGAGGCTCCTGCTGATGTTTTCAGAGGTCCAGGGACTATACTAATGATTTGTGCTTTTTCCTCAGACCTTGTTGTTAGGTTTATGTTAATTTCACAGGCAGAAACTGAATTGATGAGGATGCCGGCAATATATATGGTATTATTGTGGTTTTGTTAAGCTTTGTTAAGCTTTGTCTTCCCAGGAACAGAAACTGTTAAGGACTTGAGGTGAACCAGACACTGAACTTCATTGTGAAATGGGAACTGGATGAGAAACTGCACAAGAAGCTGGACAAAGAACTGAGATTTGTCTGCCTTTAGACTCAGATGACAGTTGGATAGATATGGGCCGGAGCTGGGACCATAGAAGAGGAACCATGGAAGTTGAGAGCCTGCCTCAAGTCAAGATGAAAAGACCTCTCCTTAGGTATTTAATGCAAACTGAGAAAATCATGATTTACTAGGGGTGGAGAACTTTGACCTTTATATTTAGATAATTGAGTTAAGGAATATTAATTGAGGATAATTGGAAACTAATCTCCAATTAAGAAGAAAGAAGACTTTTTGGTTAAAGAGATTAAGACAATATGATCTAGGGGTGGAAGACTTTGAACTTTTTACTTTGTCAGTTTGCCTCCTTAATTGTGAGTGGATTAAGGACTTACTAAATTAAAGGCTTACTAAATGAATGTTATCTTTTGCTTAAAACTATGTGACCATTTTGGTGAAAACTATGTGGCCATTTTAGGGTTAAGTTGTTATGCCATAACATTCTGAATGCTGTACAATGATTTCTATGAATGCTTTGTCTTAGTTCTTTACTGAATAGAGAGTCCACTATACTGTGTAATTAGAACCTTGAAAGCTGTTCATAGCTGCAGTCCTCTGGAAAGCTGCTCATGCTTGGCTTTACAACTCTCCACACTGGAAGCAGAGACCTACCTTAAGAAAGAATTAAAAAATCAAGTAATTGACTGGGGAAATGAGCAAAGAGCAGAAAAAAAAAATCAGACTTTAGAATCTTACTTTGGTGACAAGGAAGACTAAAATGTACAACTAGAAGGAGACAACAAAATCAAAACTCCTATATCTTAAAGCCTCCAAGAAAAATATAAATTGTTCACAGGCCATGGAAAAGCTCAAAAATGATTTGAAAATCAAGTAAGAGAAGCAGAGGAAAAATCAACAACTTGCTAAAAGAGACCAAAAAAAAAAAATGCTGAAGAAAATAACACGTTAAAAAATAGAGTTAGTGGGGCAAAAGAGGTCCAGAAAGTCAAATGAGGAGAAGAATGCCTTAAAAAGCATATTTGATTTAATGGAATAGGACAAATGAAGAAAATAATTCCTTAAAAATGAGAATGGAGCAAATGAGAATGAAAGCTAATGACCTTATGAGAAATCAAGAAATTATAAAAAAAAAAAAAAAAAACAAAACTCAAAAGAATGAACAAATAGAAGACAGTGTGAGATATATTGCTGTAATCTCTTTGCTAGTATTTTATTTAAAATGGTTGCATCAATATTCATTGAGGAAATTAATCTGTAGGGTTCTTTCTCTGGTTTTGCTATCCCTGGTTAAATATCAAAACCATATTTTGTTATAAAAGAAATTTATTAGAAATCTTTCCTTATCTATTTTTTGCAAATTCTATAGCTTATATAGTATTGTGATTAAATGTTCCTAAATTGTTTGGTAGAATTCCCTTAGAAATCCACCTGGTCTTTGGGATTATTTCTTAGGTAATTCATTTATAACTTTTTCACTTTCTATTTCTAAAATTGGGTTATTAGGTATTTTATTTCCTTTTCTATTAATCTGGACCATTCATATTTTTGAAAATATCCATACATTTCCCTTAGATTTTTAGTTTTACTGGCATGTAAATGGACAAAATAACTCCTCATAATTATTTTAATTTCATCTTCATTGGTGATGATTTCACCCTTTTCATTTTTGATTCTGGTAATTTGGTTTTCTTCCTTTTTTAATTAAATTAACCAATGGTTTATCTATTTTATAGGGTTTTTTTTTCATAAATTTTAGTTTTGATCCATAGATATTTCATAGATCGTAGTCTTAGTCATATGTTCAATATTATTATTTCCTTTTGATTTTATTTAATTTTCAAAAGATTCTAATTTGTTTGCCAATTTTTAATTTATTCCTTTTTCTAGATTTTTTTCTTCACTCTTACACCAAATTCATTGATTTTCTCTTTCTATCTTTTGTTGTTCTAAGTGTTTAGAGTCATAAATTTTCCACTAAATACTGCTTTGGCTGCATCTTTCACATTTTTATGTGTTATCTCATCGTTGTCAATCTCTTTAATAAATAATCATTTCTGTGATTTGTCCTTTGACCCACTCGTCCTTTAGAATTAGATAATTATTCAATTATTATTCCAAATTTTTCCATTTGTTTAATATTTCTTTCAAAGGAATTACTTTCATGGGTGAATTTTTGCACCTCTTTTTTTTTTTATCCAGTCAAACCTGATTTTTAAGATGTTATTTTCTTCAGTATTATGTGTGTTTTTATAAGCTATTCATTTTCCGTTCATAGTTTTTTTTTTCTTTCCTCTCATTTCTTTACCTATTTTTTCCTAGAACAAACACTCTTCTTTGATTTAGAAAATAATTTTTAGTTCTTTCTGGAATTTATTTTGGTCTTGTGTCCAATTCATATTTTTCTTTGTGGCTTTATTTGTAATTGTTTTGACTTCATTTTCTTCCGATTTTTGTGTCTTAATCTTCCCTGTCGGCACAGTAATTTGTTATAGTCAAGTTAGGTTTTTGTTGCTTGCTCATTTTTTCCATCCTATTTCTTGATTTTAAATTTTATTTTAAGGTTGGACTCTGTTCTAGGTTTGGGGAAGTGGAGAACACTGCCCCAAGCTTCATGGTTTTTCATACTGCTGTTTTCAAATCTAGTTCTGGATTTTGGCAGTTTTTGGAGTTTATTAGATGATGAGACCTGGGTATAGATGTGATAACTACTCTTCTGATCTGCATTATGTCCCCCACCCAGGCAAGTTTCCTGTTCCCTTGGGACTGGATACGAAACTGCTTCTTATACCTGCTGCTCTCTTGAAATTGGAAATAATTCTGTTCCTGAGGGTCCCTGCTATGACAAAAGTAATACTGTTCTTCAGGGTCGCTGCTCCCTCTTGATCAAAAATGCCCCTCTTGAACAGTTACCCAGAAGCAGATATAGGCAATGGAAATATCAAACAACATTTAGTCCTGTTTCTAGCATGAGCACAGGGGGGGCCTCCTGGAATCTCTTTCTGATCACTTGCCAGGTCCCCTTACCATTTCTGGCTTAAGGACTCTCAAAACTGTTGATGTTTTGGTTGCTTTGACCTATTCCTACCACTGGTGTTTCATCAGTGTGCTACAAGTCAGCCCTCACCCTTGTGTCTCACATTTCTTTTCCAACATCCTAAGTTATTTTGAGCTAGAAAAGAAGGTTTTACTTAAATCTTTTGTTGATTTTGACATTCCAGATTTTGATTAAAGGCACTATTTTTGAGTTGTTTGGATTGTAGTTTCAAATGTACACTGACCAGTCACTGTAGTTTCAGCTTACATCACTATAATTTCAGCTTATGTAACCTGGCTATGGAACCTCTATAAAACCAGCACAATGTCTGTGCCAAAGCACTGTGTGATTTGGGTATGTACCCCGACAGTCCCACAGTAATAAAATCCACTTTTTAAATTTAATCTCAGGGATCTTCTTTCTCACTTTATTGGGGTAGAACATTTGGAAGCCCCAGCGAGATATGGGGTATTCCGTGGCACCCCAAAGATCCCCAGATAAAAAGAGCTCTCGGCCTCCGGAGGTAAGCATCTGCTCGCCCCGAGCCCTAGGGGGGGATAGCCCCTGATGACATTCCAGGGCCCCAGGTCTCGGAGGGAAGATTGCGCCTGCCTCCTGACTCCGACTTGCTCCTCATTCAGCCTTTCATGGATCCAGGACCTCCAGTTTGGGGGTGAGTTAAATATTGTTCTGGTATATTCTGGTTAAATACCGTTCTGGTATATCTGGTTAAATATTGTTCTGGTATATCTGGTTAAAAATATGTTCTGGAGGGAAAAGAGCCAGATGTGGATATTAAGTGCAGTAGGCACCTCTTCCCTGGGCAAGGCTTGAGATGTCGACCCTCTTGCCCATATCTGGTCTGGTTATGTGTTTGTTTGTCTGTACATGTCCTTTGCTCACTTGAGCCCATTTGCTTCCTGTTCAGAATCTGTGGGAAGCAAACAAGTGGGGGTATGGACCTTTGTTTGTCTGTTATCTGTGTCCTATTCACTTGAACCCATTTGCTTGCTGTTCATAATCTGCAGGGAGCAATCAAGTAGATAAGGATTGTAATGTGTTTGAGTGTTCGTAAAGTTTTCTCCTGAGCTCAGTTGTTTAAAGAATCATTTTAAAGTTTTTATTCCTGCAAAGTAGGTATTTGAGCGGCTATCAGAAGAACACCTTCAAGGGAGCTTTTCTGATTTCCACTGGGAATATATATTTGTTTCCAGAAGAACCCTCTTCTGAGTCAGCCATCCTTCCCCCCAGGAAATCCATTAACCCAGCCTAATTGGCGTTATTGAGCCTGGCTTGGGCGGCCACGTGGTTCATGGCCTTGGCTGGGGGGAAGGGGCAGGCCAGCCTGCTTCCCTGGTCAGACTAAGGGCTGGTCTGACCAACCCCCACCCTGACCTTCAGCTGGCTCAGGCAAGAGAAGGTGAAGGCCCTGCAGGGCCCGCATTGTGGGAGGTGGGGAGGCAGCCCCTCTTTCCCAGTCAAATTTGAAAAATCTCTCCTGCCTGACCAATTAAAGCCAATTAAGTGTGGAGCTTTGATATTGGCAGATTCAAAGCTCACTTTCAAAAGGTCCACCAAATTTCTCCCTGTTGTTGTAATATTTTGAAATTTTAATTTGGAAAATTTACAATTTACAAGTCCTGGTCAAATTAACTAAGAATTAAATCTTTTAGAAATTGGAAATAGGATATTAGGATTGCTGGTGGGAAATTCAAATGTATACTGACCAATCACTGATTGTAGTTTCAAATGTACACTGACCAATCACTGTAGTTTCAGCTTACATCACTGTAATTTCAGCTTATGTAACCTGGCTATGGAAACTCTATAAAACCAGCACAATGTCTGTGCCAAAGCACTGTCTGATTTGGGCATGTACCCCACCAGTCCCGCAGTAATAAAATCCACTTTTTAAATTTAATCTCGGATCTTCTGTCTTGCTTTATTGGGGTACAAGACTTGTGGAGTCAACATTAACTCAGTCAGCAGTGTTGCTAATTTCATTTCCTCTAAACTTTCTGATTATTTCATCTACTCTTCAAGGTTCAGAATCTAATCAGAGTAGTAGAAGAGAAAGAACTGAGATGGGAGCTACCAAATTTCAGATCTTTGGTAATATTAAATCTAACACTGATAAAGGTTACAACCCAGTAATGAATACTATGTTAAGTAGGAATTATGGGAGGAAAGGGTCTTTATAACTGGAATTGTAAATATTACTTTATTTTATCGTGTGAAATAAAAATGACTGAAGGAGACTCATGGAGGTAATAATCCTTCTTCTGTAAGCAAAACTGTTTTAGAAAATGAAGAAAAGATTTAAAATGCAATGTCAGAAAGAGAAAATTGAAAAAGATCAGGGAAAGGAAAGGGGAAGCATTGACATTAATATATAATGTGATAGTATATAATAGTAAAAGCAATGTGAGTACAATGAAAAGGAAAAGATAAAATATTCAGAAATGAAGGCAAAATTCCAATGTTTATGAAAATCAATGGTACATGAATTATCTCATTATAAGAGACAGTGGAATTATATACCTGATAATGGTTAGAAAAGTTGGACATAAGTTTATCTATCCTAAATGTCTTTGGGAATAGCAGAAATAAAATAAATTTGCTCAAAGAGCCATTTTCTCATTACTTTCATAAACTGGAGAGAGAATTTATATTAGAAAAATACATGCTGTAAAATTAACAGATATAATTAGGCAGAAGGCTTACTGCATTTATTGTAATTTATCATAAACTGAATATATGTAAGGGTTATGGGATTTAAAGATCTTCCATGTCCCATTGGACTTGCTGACATAGCAGGAAGGGGCGGGGCAAGAGTAAGAGGAAAAAAAAGCTAGAGTTCCGTTGGGGACTGTTGGGGACTGTTGGTGGCCACAGCAACAGCAGCAGCAGCAGCAGCCAAGGTAGAGGTGGAGGCCCAAATCTCTTTTTAAGCCAGCCAGAATTTCTGCTAAGGACTCTTGTTGGGGGCTGCCGGGAACTGGAACTGCGGGGGGCCGGAGCTGTTGTGAGCACGCTTCCTGGACGCTGAGCAGTTGCTGAGAGTCTGGAGAGAAGGACCTTTGCCTGAAGTAGCCTGTTCTGTTTTGAAGGCTTAAGAATGTGGTTGTTTACTATGTTAACTACTTGTGCCAATTTCATAACTACCCTGATGGCTTTGACTTTCTGGTTTTGGGACTCAGTTATTTGGTATTTTAATAAATTCTCTGGCTTTATCCCCCATATAGAGAGACTGATATATTTTGTGATTAATAACCACATAAGCCTATTTATAATTGCCATAGGCATAGTGAATATTGCATTGTTAATACAATATATAAGCCTCCATTGTTATAGAACAAGTAAGAATTATAAAATTGACATGATTTTATTCTTTACAAGAATTCTATCAGCAATAAAGTATTAATGAAACAAATAGATTTTAGGATCAAGACTTTGAAAATGTTATCATTTTTTCATTAAAATACAATTTATATTTTTTAAGAACCCCTCTGAAACATGTTTGCTCATATATGTCAATGGATAATGCAATATATTACACAGTATTCTAGGAAAATTATTCAAAGTCAATAAAATAGCTTATAGTATAGTGTTTCATATTCTCCTAAGTGTTGACATAATTAGGTGAATAAAACAATTACAATCACTATTGTGTTAGTAGTGATATAAACAATAAAACTGAAGTACTCTTTTCCTAATAAAGTGACTATGAAGAGCCAATTCATTCTTTATTGGGAAAGTTAAATACACAAGAAGTTGCCAGTTTTCTTTGTCAAGCAGTTGTGTTTCATTCTTTCTCTAATCTGACTTTATTACTGTGAACTTTTAAAATACATAAATCTTGCCTTATTTGGTGGATTTTAAGCACTAAGATTATAAACATTAGATTCTAAATTTAGTTATAATGAGTACTTTGTAAAAAGAGCAATTTCTAAGGTTATCTATATGCAAAATATGTACTGGCTAACATTTTTTAATAGTTTTGGAAAGTTAATATGGAGCTTAAAATAAATCGTGAAGTCAAAGGACAGCCAATTATTAATGACCAATGATAGGAAAAAAGCTCTGATTAAAGATGTTACTAATCCCACATTGCTAGGACCCACTCTGCCCTTTTAACTTGACCAGAACTCTAACCCCATGTCCTTTGTAGAATGCCTGATTCTAAATATACAAAGAAAAAGTCAGAAATCCAATATAAGAAGCCATTCTCAAAAACAGATTCAAGAAATATGTTTACCTGCTATATGCAAGGGGAAGGAAGGAAGAAAGGAGTAAAGGAAGGAGGTAGGGAGGGAGGGAAAGAAGAAAGGAAGGAAGGAAAGAAAGAAAGGAAGGAGGAAACAAGCATCACTAAGCTCCCAGCATAAGCCTAGAACTGTGCTAAGTGCTGTAAAAATGAACCATTGCCTCATCTCAGGGAGCTTATATCCTACTGCAGAGATATAAGGAAGAAAGAGTATAAATTAGAGGAAATCAAGAAAGTTTTCATTTGGGAGGTAGAACTTGAAATAAATGTTCAAATCAGAGATACCAAGAGATGAAAGTGAAGCACAAATGAATTCCAGACATAGGGGCAACCTAGAATTCATGGTTAGAATGTGAAGTTCTGGGAGCCATAATAGGTCACTTTGGTTTGAACAGTGTGTGTGTGTGTGTGTGTGTGTGTACATACATGCACACACACTTATAAATATGTAAATATGAATAAGTAATATGAAATGAAAATGCGAACGAGAACAAGATTTTGTAGGGTTTTAAGTCTCAGGCTCTAAAGTTTGCTAATTATTACAAGAACATCATGGGGATTCTTTTTTGTCAGGGAGTTACATGGTTAGATCTCTGGCTTTCATTTGGTAGTTTTGGATTGAAGAGTGGGGAGATACTGGAAGAAGGGAGAACACTATTGAAATATTCCAGATGATGGATTGACGAACTAGGGTAGTGTCCATGTGAATGGAAAAAAAAGGGGAAGAATCTAAGACATTTTGTGAGGATTGAATCACCAAGACTTGAGAAATGATTAGTTACCGGAGGGCACAAAGAAGGAAAAATCAAGAACATCTCTAAGGTCATAAACCTGAGTGACTTGAAAGATTGTGATGATCTTAATGAAAATGAGGGACTTTTGAGAAAGGAAAATTTAGAGATGAAGATAATGGCTTTATTTTGGACATGTTGAATCTAAGATACTTGTGGTTGATAGGATGACGCTTAGCAGGTACAAAGTGAGGCTAGACTTCATAAACAATATAAGTTGTGAATAGATTAATTCTGATAGATTTGAAATGATCATTGAACTTATGGGAGCTGATGAGGTCTCCAAGATGAAAAGTACAGAGTCCTGAGAGACACCCACTATTAGTGGATGGACAAGAAAAAATGGAGAAAAATTTAAATAAAAGTATTACTTAGATAAGAAAAGGGCCAAGAGAGTGTCATGGAATGCAAGAGCAGAGACACTACCCTGGATATGAGGGTGGTGGATTCAATTCAATACATGTAAAAAATATTTAGCCACTACTGTGTGCCAGGCACCATGGTAAGTTCTGAGTATACAAATAATTAAAAGAAACACAGTCCTTGCCCTCAAGGCACTTATAATATGATGGGGGAAAACAAAACAAAAAAAGTTGGAAGGGGAGGGGGAAGCACACCAGAGAATACCCAGGACAGAGGCATCTTGTTCTGTGGAGTTCAAATCAAGCAGAGCTGCAGGTGGAAAGGAAAGCTTTGGAAGGAGTTCAATTTTTCACCCTTCAGACCTCCAATCAGACAGGAGAAAAGACAAAGTTGGAAATTTGTTGAGCACCTAAGGCTGAGTTAAACAGCAGAATAACAAGATTTCAGGCGATCAACTTAATCTTGCAGGAGCGTCTTATTCCTTGGAGTTCAAGTCAAGATAGAATGTAAAAAGATGCCGAGGTAAAGTAGAATAAGTACTGGAAAAAAGTCCATTGAGATCGAATATTATTCGCCTACATCTTGTTGAGGGAATTTATGCAGATATTACCTATTCAAGGACTTTGAATGCTACTTTTAGATACTAATCATTCCACAGGCCTAACTGAAGCTAAGTTGCCTTTGGTTATATTAAACAAACCCAACGGTATTTATCTATTATTAGATATTAGTAAAGTAATGTTAATAATGCTTTAAGGCTTTTATTTTTTTTTTTACCTATTCATAATATTTCTAAGTCTACCGCTACTCTTCTAGTGAAAAAGTGTGTTAGGATCATAGACATAATTATTCAGAGGGGTTTGGGGCGGCTAGGTGGCACAGTGAGTAGAGCACTGGTCCTGGAGTCAGAAGGACCTGGGTTTGGATCCGGCCTCAGACACTTAACACACACACACACACACACACACACACACACACACACACACACTCACACTCACACTCACACTCACACTCACACTCACACTCACACTCACACTCACACTCACACACCCAACAACAACAACAAAAACCTAGTCGTGTGACATTGGGCAAGTTACTTAACCCCAATTGCCCTCCAAAAAAAAAAAAAAGCAATAATTCAGAGGGGTAAGAACACTCCCCCCCACCTGCCCCCATATCTCCATACTCATAGAAAGAAGCTGAGAGCACACACAGTATTCTGACCTTCTTGTCCACTGCCTCATTTTTGTGGGCCAAAACCCTCCAAGTTTCTTGACTGTGGGGCAGAAATGGCTATTAGCATTGCAGAAAATCACAAGTTATGTTAATCCTGATAAGATGAAAAACCATCAGGGCTTATTATCTGCATAGATATTAAACTGTTTGGTCCACTGGGTCTTAACATCTGCATGCCACTGTTCCAGATCTCCAGACTTTGCTATCTGCCTTGTTGTTGTCCTGGCAGATATACCAAACCTTTCTATTCATGTTTATTTTCTAATCTGCTGGCATAGGACAATGTAAATTACATAACTTCAAATCAAAATATTACATAAATTATCCAGCCTGCCCCAGACTGAATCTAGTAAACCACATGACTCCAGAATTGAGTGATATATGTTTAAAATAGTAGTAAAAGGAGTTCTGCCTTGTAGTTAGAGATGTCCAAAAATGGAATGGAATGCTTTAGTATAGTAGGTTCTCATAAATAATTTCCAAGCATAGGATAAATAACCGTATATAAAGAATATTATAGATAGAATTCATGAAATATCAAATATCAAAAAATAGCATTACTCTTTTTGTGGTCTTCTATCAGTAAATAAAGTCAATATAGTGCAATAAAACTATTATTTCTTAATCAAGCATTAACATTTTTGGAAGAACATCATAAAACTCTAGGAGATAGGCAAAGTAGATATGAAAAGTTAAGGCTCAACTATTTTACACTTTGATGAAGCCACACAGCTAGTAAAATGGTAGAGACAGAGAATGTAGACCTTGCCTCTACGTCCTAGATTTTTTCCACTATATTAATATCACAGGCAAGAGTTAATGGAATACAAATTTATTAGTATCATGATCAAATGAAAGGGAATATATCTCTAAACACATAATATTGCTAGAGAGATCCTATCTCTTTGTGCTCATTTTAATTATGATGTTAAGATGGGAAGATGTAACAGTGCCCTCTACTGTCAGAAATTTTCAAATTCATTTGTACACGATGGATTAATAATAACTGTCCCCTTAACTTAGTTCTGACCATATTACATTACTTTTAAGTCAATTAATATGTCTTTGCCTTTTCAGAATTCATTACTAAATGAACTTGTGTTTTCTTCTTGCAATATATGACAAAACTGATTTGTGGTTGTGTAGTTTCAGTCATCTGTGACTCCATTTCAGAGTTTTCTTGGCATTTCAGTATATTTTTTTACATATATAATATATACATATATATTTTCAGATATTTCAGTAGTTTGCCATTTCCTTCTCCAGCTTATTTTATCTATAAGGAAACTAAGGTAAATAAGGTGAAGTGACTTGACCAATGTCAAACTCCTAGTAAAAATCTAGGGCCAGATTTTAACTCAGGAAGATTAATCTTTCTGACTTCAGACCCTATGCTCTATTCACATCACTGCCTATCCACTCTAGTGTCTTTTATGCTCAGATAATAAATATTAGGTCAGACATAAATAAACTGCTATTGTTCATAAATATTGTTTGTCTCATAACTGTAAACAAACATGCAATTTAATTCCTCTATGTTAGATGATATTTAATGTTGGGCATTCATTTTCAAAATTCGAAAGAAAAGATTCCATAAAAATATTGTCTTCTCAAATATTCTCTCCTATCAACAACGGCATGAAAAAAATGCTAGAGCATCATTATCACTACAATTTAGAGAAATGCAAAATAAATCAACTTTGAGGTTCTACCTCACAGCAATCTTATTGGCAAGGTGACAAAACAGGAAAAGAAGAAATGTTGAAGTAGCCTTGGGAAAACAGGCAAATCATTGAATTATCCGTGTAGCTTTTCAACTGGTCCAGTCACTCTAAAAAAAATTGAAACTATGCCCAAAACTTTACTGAAATGTGCATACTCTTCGATCCAGCTACACCACTAAGAGACTTATAACCCCAAGAGATCAAAGGAAGATGAAAAGAACCAATTTTTATGCCCACCACCAATTGATAGTAGCTCTTTTTCTACTAGGCAAATATTGAAAACTAACGTGGTAGCTTTCCGTTGGAAATGGTTATGCAGTTTATGACACATGAATGTAAAGGATTATTATTGTGCTATAAAAAATGGACAGTAACTAAGGAAACAAATTCTATATAAACTGATAGAGAGAAAATCAGCATAACCAGGCAAACAATTTATATGATGACAACAATATTATTGGGAAAAGTAACTTAAAAAACTTAGTTAGGAGGCTAATTTATTTGTCTAGTTGAGCAATGATGAGGGACTGAACTAGTAACATGGTTGTATGATTATAGAGAATGGGATATATATGAGAGATGTTGTGAAAATGGAAATGACAGCATTTGTCAATAGACTGGTATGTAGGTCTCCACCTGAAATGTAATGTGCAGGAAAACACAGGGAATAAAGCAACTGCAAAAGCAACTTTTTAAAAAAACATTAAATTTTTAAAAATTATAAAATTTCTTGGATATTAAAATCAGAATCAGGAGAACATCAGGGAGGATCATGGATAGAAATGTAAACCAAAAAAGGTTCTTCAGTCCCCCATAACAATATATTCTAATGTTTTATAATATACTAAAATAAATTTTAATAACTAATTATCAACAAATACTGAAATTTGACTGTTTTTTTTTTATTTTTGAGTAGCTCTAAAGAAGGATTTCTTGAAAATCAAAGTAATAAAACAGTAGGAGCCTATGTGGGAACTGTTGATGTCTTTATGCTACAGATGGTTAATGTTTGCTTATTGTCTCCTTCACTAAATTGTGAGCTCCTTGAAGGCAGGGACTATTGCCCTTTTTTTTAATCCTGCATTTCAGAGTCCAGTGATTCTTATATTTTTCTTTCCAGACTTGTTAACAGGTAAGTTTTTTTTTTTTATCAGATTTGGATTTTGAAATCCAAGAAATAAAAAATTATAGCAGCCAAAGCAGTTGTTTTATTCCTTGCATTTTTTTTTCTAGGAAAGATCAGCAATGACAAGATGATATTTAGTATTTTAAAATGGTTACTGGTTAACAGTGTTTGCAATGGAAAGAATGAAAGAAATGAAAAAAATACCGGAATGGTCAGTATAACTTTAAAATAAGATAATAGAATCTTAAGATTTTGGAGCTGAATGGGAGCTCAGAGATCATTTATGTCAACCTTCTCATTTTAAAGGTTTGCAAATGGTTTATTCAAATTTACTCAAGCTGCCCTCCTTCATTTGCTTTCCTTGTATACTCATACATATTGTCCAAATTCATTTTATTTTCCATTAATCTCTGCTTTGTACATATGAACATTTCTTCAACATATAGGTAACTCTAGAAAACATAGGCCTTTAGTGACCTCTAGAAGTAACCACCTTAATATGAAGATATTGTACAATTTTGTGATTACAGAATGTTCTTTGCTTTAGAATTAATCATCATTCCAATTCCTGTCTCAAGTCTTTAGAGTAAAGGTCAAGTCAAGGCTGTTCTTCATCACTTTTGCTTGAAAAAAAATCAAAGCAAACCACTTAGCTCTTTCAATTAACATTGTGTATAAAAACCTATTGTGATCGGGCGGCTAGGTGGCACAGTGAGTAGAGCGCCGGCCCTGGAGTCAGAAGGACCTGAGTTCGGAGCCGGCCTCTGACCCTTAACCCACACAAACAAAAACCTAGCCCTGTAACCTTGGGCAAGTCACTTAACCCCAATTGCTTAAAAAAAAAAAAAACCTATTGTGAGCAGATAATGATCTATTATTCATTATATTTATTTTTCTATAAATTATACAAATGTCATATTTATATATAATAATAGAATTATATTTATATGTCACTTGACTGATTTCACCTCTTCTCCGGTCGGAATAGTAACACTGGGAATTTATGGGGGCCTACAACTTTAAGAAAAGGTAATAAATTATATGAACATGTAAAGAAAATTGCTATTTTCATCCATTGTTCCTCCTGGTGCTCAGCATGACGCCTTATGTATCAAAGGCACTTAATAAATGTTTTGAGCATTGACTATATCATAGCATGAGAAAAAGATGAGCATTTATACTAGTGATAGCCCAGAATCCTGAACCCGTGAATTTGGGAATAGCAAAGCTCCCTAGACCACTGATCTTTCTTCCAAGTTGACTACCAACTACCAAGAGTTATGGATATAAGGGCAACTCCAGGATTACTAGTCCTACTTCGAATCCAATTCTCATAGCTATCATTTTAGCCGCCCCAAGTGGGGGTTGTTTTCTAAGATGATAGCTATGAGAATTGGATTCTCATAGCTATCTCAGGTGGCGCAGTGAGTAGAGCATAGGCCCTGGAGTCAGAAGGACCTGAGTTCGGATCTGGACTCAGATACTTAACACAAACAAACAAAGACCTAGCCATGTGACCTTGAGTAAGTTACTTAACCCAAATTGCCCTCCAAAGAGAAAAAAAAAAAGAAAAGAAAACAACCCCCACGACGAGGCAAACTGACAACTGCTCCTGTGGTTACTATAGCCACAGCAATTAAAAGGCCCAGAAAAGAAAGTTCTCACTACCAATGTTCTTTTCATTGCCAAACGATTCAAAACCAAAAACACCTGATTTTATCAGTTAAAGTCATTGGTGTAAGAGCTTTGTTGTTTGTTTGGTGTGACATGGAAAAATTGCTTCATCAGCTATAAACTGTCTTCCATACCATTGAACTGAAAGAAATAAGTTTCTGCAAATTATAAGATTTGGCAGAAGAAAGATCATTTTTCCTAGCAGAGGTAATTATGATAAAACAGATTTGGGTCTAAGGAAAAGACAAAGGTGAAGAAGATAGAATAGGGAAATATGAGATGAAGGACCACAGAGTCTCTCAGAAGGGCATTAGATAAAAGATCTTACCATTTATGTCTAAATCATGGGCCTATTTTGAGTTTATCTTGGTATACTATATGAAATATTGTTCTATATCTTGTTTTGCCAAACTGCTTTCTAGTTTCCCAGCAATTTTTGTCAAACAGAGAGCCCTTTTCTCAAAAGCCTGGATTTTTAGGATTATTAAACACTAGATTACTAGGGTTATTTACTACCATATATTGTGTACCTAATCTATTCCACTGATCAATCACTGTATTTCTTAGTACCAGATTGTTTGTTTCTTTGTTTTGTTTTGTTACAAAGAAATAGGGGTTAAGTGACTTGCCCAGGGTCACACGATTTGTGAGTGTCAAGTGTCTGAGGCTGGATTTGAACTCAGATCCTCCTGACTCCAGGGCTGGTGCTCTATCCACTGGTGCAAACCTAGCTGCCTCCAGTATGAGACTTTGATGATTACTGTTTTGTAATACCATTTGAAATCTGGTATTGGTAGGCCACCTTCCTTCATATTTTTAAAAATTGATTCCCTTGATATTATTGATACTTTTTGTTCTTCCCAATGCATTTTGGTATTATTTTTCTACCTCTATAAATAACTTTTTGACAGTTTGATTTATATGGTACTGAATAAGTAAATTAATTTAGTAGCATTGTCATTTTTATTATATTAGCTCAACCTACCCATGAGCAATTGATAATTTCCCCAGTTATTAGGTCTGTCTTTATCTGTGTGAAAAGTCTTATAATTGTGTTCATACAGTTCTGGGGGTTGTTTTTGGCAGGTAGACTCCCAAGTATTTCTACTTGATATTTTTATTTAATTATAAAAGTAGGTCGGTTTTGTGTGTGTGCGCATGTGTGCGCGTGCGCTCGAGTGTGTGTGTGTGTGTGTGTGTGTGTGTGTGTGTGTGTGTGTGTGTCCCTGTGAAGTATTACATATAGCACTACTCTTTAAAAAAAAAAATTGTACCAGGATATTGATTTGACCCAGGATCATTTCTGGTTAACATTGAATGAGAAAAATGAGGAGAAATAATGATAATAATTATGACAATAATTCAATCTCCTCTTAAATGTTATATATATATATATGACATAACACTTATATATAATTCTTTAAGTTGCTGGAAATTTTCAGTAAATTTTACTACTGCTAGAGAGATAAGATAACCTACTTTTAGGATTCTTCTATTTTAAGGCTGTTATTTTTCATAATCCTCATATTTTCTTAGCTAAAATATTCAATTGCTTCTACCCATGTGGTCATCAAGGCTATATAATGTATTTTTATTTTCAGTTTTCACTTTGCCTGAACTTTCACGGTTTAATAACTGTCATTTTGATAAAATCTCTATTAGAAATTGCCACTTGAAGTCGTCATTTTTTATTTGCATAGGGCATTCCAAAAACCTGAAGACAGCATTAAAATATTAAGGTTTTTGAAGTAAGATTTTGAATGATCCTATATATTAGAAGAAGCACCAAACTGAATTAAAAACTGACAAAGTGATGTATCCCTTCCTATTTCTTACCCCAGCTTCTACCAATACAGATCCCAAGCTGCTTTGTAATGTAGCCTTAGAGGGTTACCTAGAAGCATGCGGGGTTAAGTGACTTTCCCATGATCACACAGCCAGTGGATGAGAGAGGACAGAACTGAACCCATATGTTTCTGACTCAGAGGCTGGACTCTCCCTAATATGCTGCACTTCCATAAGCTGTGAACTTGTCAATCTTCTCTTGCATCACTTGCTTGTGACTACCTCTATGCCTTTACTCAAGCCATTTGTCTCCATTAAAATGTTTTCTCTTCTTTTTGCCAAATGTTTCTAGTACTTTCTCCACCAAACTCCCTTTCTTCGGAGACAGTTAGCTGCATGGTTATCGGCCAGGGATTTGTCTTTTCTTCTCGGGGTACTATATTTACAATTATAACTATTGCTGTTAGGGGTTCATGAGAGAGTTTCTATCACAATAGTTTACCAATGAGGCTAAGGAGGTCTAACTGTTATAAGCATCCAAGTGTTAAGATTGTCTGTTCCCCAGGCTTCCAAGAACTTCCAAGATATATTAGCCATACACATACAAAGAAATACTGGGGTGGGGGAAAGGGGGGACAGAAGCAGTAACTTTTCTAAGCTCCTGTGAATCCTGTCACTAAACTTTAAAAAGTGAATCTGAATGGATTTTAGACTGACAGAATCCACTGGGAGACAGAGCATGGCAGAATCCAGTCCAGGAAAGTGCCTACATGGGCGTGGGCAGGGGGAGTATGGGGCATGTGGGGGCTGTACCAGTGCGGACTAGAGAGCAGACTACAGTGAAGTGAGAAGGAGCCCCAGCCAGCGGACTCATGCACCCCAAGGGCTATTTACAGCTGTCTCACCAGCATCTTACCACAGGACAGGAGGATCTGTGGGAGCTGGGTAAGAGAAAACACAGGGTCCGCAGCAGAGACAGCAGCTTCTCCTCAGGCTATCAGCCCAAAGCCTGGAAGTTTAAATATCACCTACCTGATTTTCCAGAAGCCAAGATGGCAAAGTAAACTCTAGTTTCTCTAATTCCTCCTCCTTGATCTAGAAAACCCAAAGATAAATGTCCCACCCAGAGTAAAATCCTGAAATAGCAGAAATAGCCTCAGGTTTAGAAGTCACTGAGAAAGGGTGTAACTGAGGCAGTAAGGAGTCTAAAGTGAAGGGCAGGAGGGGTCCCAGCAAGCCCCACCTCATCTGACCAGCAAGAGCTCTCAATGTCCAGGATGGTGGAGCCAGCCAGTTAGCAAATGCTAAACAACAGCCCAGGTGGACCTTAGAACTACCAGGGGACTCTGCAGACATCAGTGCTACTATCCTCCAGCTGTTGAGCCTGCCTGAGCTATAGCCCAGGGGTATAGAGGTGGAAATCTGAAACAGCCAGACCACCCCTCCCCCACAGGTTACTCTGTGAGACTCAGGGTAACTCAGGGGAAACACTGAGAATCCTGGCCTTGGCCTCAGTCTAGACAGCCGGAGTCTACAGAACACAAAGTCAACAACCAGACCCTTACCTCCCAGCCTGACAAGGCTTTCTAGTTATCTGTGCATTAAAGTTGCCTTCAGGTTGTGTTTTTGTTAACTTTCATATTCTGCCTGGTCTATATCCTCTGTATTTTATGTTTTTCTTTGTAGGCAAGTGACATACTCTGCTTTACAAATACTATCTTATTTTATCTTCAAAACAACCCTGGGAGGTAGGTGCTATAATTATATCCATTTTACAAATGAAAGGTTCAATGATCTGCCCAGGGTTACAGAACTAGTAGTGTATAAGAACAAATTTATACCATCTTCCTGGTTTCAGGACCACTGTTCTTCTTACATTTGCTAGATCTTCTTACAAAATTTAGCCTCTTCCTATCTACAGGTAAATTTTGGGAAATAATGTGACTTTCCTCCATCTGGGTGGAGATGGGGGAAATTACAATTTCAGTGCTTGGATGTGAATAACACATACTGTTGTGCTGGTATGTATTGCTCAACTTTTATTATATGAAGTTTCATGGTGTGGTGTGTATAAATGGAGGAGCTCATAATGAAAAAGACTGAAATAAAAAGCAAAAAAAAAAGAGTTGTGTTTTTTTTTTAAAGAGATCCTGTAGTCTTAGAATTTATTTGTTGTACTTTTGAGGACACAGTTCATTTAAAACATATTCTCCACTTAAATTTTATTAATGTTCATATAATCTGTCACTCAAAGAAATATTAGAAAGAAAAAAGTAAATCATTTTAAAAATTGTTTTTAAATGCCAACCATTTTTTTAAACAGTATAGTTATATTCTAACCTTCTTTTTGAGCAACTTAATTGATTACTTGTTTTTATTGGTTTGGGGAGAAAACAGAGGTAAAACAGGGAGTGGGGATATCACCTGCTGCTACCTCTTTCAATGGGGAAGAAAACAGAGTGATTTGAAGATTCAGGAGACAGTACCATCAGTGGAGAGGCTCCTGCTTGGAATCAGACCTCTGAGGTTTAAATCTGTCTCTAATGAGCACCATTCGGGTGATGATGGGGAAGCCACCTCTTGTCTTAGTCTCAACTTCTTCAGTTATAAAATTGGACTGAACAGAGCTAGTGTGGAGAAAGCCTCTTATGAACCATGTAAATGTGAATTTCAGTAGTGTTCGATTCTTTTGGTAGAGAAGGGAGTTGAACTGTCACAAGGATGACACAGATCTGTATTATCAAGTACCCTGGCACTCTCAGGATGGCCTGCTAGCATAGGTTCTTTGATATGCTTTTCTAAAGGAAAGACAGCTTAAAAGGGGTTAACAATTTTACTTTAATTAACAGACAGATAAGAAGAAAATACAAACAGAGAAACAGAGAAATGAGTACAAGGGTCCAACAGACAGGACTCCAACTGTCTGAACCAAGTAATCCAACCACCTACATACACCACTAGATGGAAGAACATCTGAGGTAATAGGGGGTCTCTTAACAAATGACTCACAGTCCCATCTAGGGAATAAAAGGTCCTTCTAATGAGTGAGCCCCCAAAGCAAAACCACAACCTCCCACTTCATATAGTTTTCAATTAATAGGCTCAAAGCCAGAAGGCATCGCAACCCACATGATTCATCCCAGCTGGTGAATTATGCTTCAGATGTTTTCAATTTAGCATGAACCTTAGAAACTGAACTCCAGAGGGGAAAAACAAACTAAAATCCCGCTTTGCTTATGCTTATATTCCACCCCTCTAGGATCCTGGCCTTTACAATCTAACACTTAGCCCTTACAATCTACACAGGTGAACAAGAGATTGTTATGGCCATGGATCCTGGAAACTGGCATTTTTTAGGGGTTTTCAAACAGAGGTATTATAATCACAAAATAAAGAGACCATGAGCTTCTTCACATTTGCAAAATACATAACAATATAACTTATTACCACGCTGGCCACATGGCCTTAAACACAAAGGTATTGAAAGATTAATGATTGATCAATGATCAATAATCAATAATTAATCAATATTGTAAGTTCTTCCATGTTTTCTGTGTGACCCGTGAGGACTGCAAAAAACCCTGATTCTAATCCTGAGAATCCTTGGAGCAAGGAAGAAGCTAAAGTCAACAAACTCCTGTGCCTGGGAGCTTCGGCCAAGCTCCCCCTCTTTTGTGATAAAAGAAGCATGTTTTGGGAAAACAAGGCCAAGTTCTCATAAAACACACTTCATATGGGTAGAAACTGACATCCACCTTGGGTTTTGGCCATATCCACGGGCATATGGTCTACGTTCCATATTTCTATCTTGGCTTTGTGCCTTCTTTGTTCCAACTAGTACTAAAGAACTATACATTCTCTCTGACTTTGGAGTCTCACCCATGGAGAGGATGCTCTGCCTGGAACTTTCCCATGTGTACCCTGATTGACTATCCTGGGGCTCCCCAGCTGGAGAGATCAGGAGTTGGTGTTTCTCCAAATTGGTGATGTTTTCTATTTCTGTTATCTATATTTCGCTGCTTATCTGCATAGTGTGGCTTATTTTATGTTGTTGTAATCAAAATCACTTTTCTATTCCTATGCTTATCTGATTGTAAACTATTAAATAAAGTTTCTATTTCCTTTGGAGGGTGCATCTTATTGTAGGGGCAAATCCAAAACCACTTTCCCCTTTAACTTTACAGGTATATAACATAATATAGCATACCCCCCCACCTTATACTTGGTTATACAATCAGGAGGTCCTAGGCCAGGGTCTTCTCTAGCACAACACATCCTCAGGGGTAGTAACAAACACAACACACTCCATCCCTAGTTCACAGTCAATTCAAAACAAAAATGTCCAGTAAAGTCCTCTTGTGGGGTATGTCCTCCCCATGCTGCCATTGCAGGCCCCAACCAGGCACTCCCAGGTGCATACAAGCTCTAATGGACCAAAGAGTCCAAGTCTCAGCATGGCTCCAGCCCCATCTTCCAGGGGCTGGAGGGGCGGCTGGGCGACAGAGTCAACAGGATAGGTCCCTGGGGGCTATGGCACCTTCCTCACTCCCACCATAAAGAACTCTTATCTCTTGACTCCCAAACCATCCCAGTGGGGCATGGCAGGAAAGCATTCTCCCTGTTCCTGCCTTACTACAAAGCCTCCTTCTTGCCTCAGGGCTGATTTCTGAGCTCCAGGGTTCCTCTTCCCACAGGGGCTGAACTCTCCTGGCTCCTACCTGGGTCCTGACACAGTCAGCTCTGTGCTCTTGCTCCATGTTCTACCTCAGCAGGGTCTGCACGCACATCCCAGGGGCTCCTGCCCCCTGCTTCTGTCTCTGGCTCACACCACCTCAATTCCAGGACATCTTGTCCTCCCCGAGACTTACATGGAGAAGGGCCGCTCTGGCCTGGGTCCTGGGCACAGCACACTTCCCGAGCCTCCACTCCTCCAGCACAGTCTGGGGAAGGGCTGCTCCAGCCCTGGCTCTGGTTCTGGCCATCCTCAACTCCCATAAGCATGCTTTTCTCCCACAGCTGCTACTCTGGCCTGTCTCCTCAGAAGTGCCAGTCAATTAGAGAAGGGGAAGAGGTTATCTCCCAGGGTCCCTGCTCTGGGCACCTGGGAAGCTGCTCCTGCTACTGTTGCTTGCTCAGTTTCTCTCAGGTTGCTGACAAAAAGCAATACAACAACTGTAGTGACAACTATCCCAGTCCCACAAAATCCCATATTTCCCTTCAGTCTATGCAGATCCTGCCAACTATGCCAAATGTATTAGCAGCCACGCTAGCACACAGGGTGGGCTGCTAGCATATCAAAGAACCTGTGCTAGCAACCACCCTGTGTGCTACTGTGGTTACTAATACAAGATCACTATTATTTTCTTCAAGGACACTTCTTCCCAAAAAAGGCTTTTGCATGACAATAACCTCCCTGGCAAATATTATATGAGTCAGTATTCTTAGGAACTAGCCTAATTTAAGGCTCAGCTATCTCCTTCTTGTTAACCTTATCATCTAATCATGTCTCTGACAGCAGGATCAGTTCCCCAGGGTAATGAATTTACTCTCTGTGATGTGTGTATTTACTCTCTGCGATGTATATGTATATGCATATGCCTATATACAAACATATGCATAAAGACACATAGAGTGAGTGAAATCCAAAGTAGTTTGGCAGGGAGGGGACTAACAGGAAAGGTTTCTTTTAAAATGTGGTGGCTGAGCTCCACCTTAAAGAGAGGGAGGGTGGCTAGGTGGCACCGTGAGTAAGGGCCCTGGCCTCAGAGTTGGAATGACCTGGGATCGAATCCGGCCTCAGAAAATGAGCACCCACACATAAATAATGACTAGCCGTGTAACCTTGAGCAAGTTACTTAACCCCAATTGCTTTAAAAAAAGAGAGAGGGAAGCTACAAGGCAAAGATGGGGGCAAATGTAGTCTAGGTAAAGAAGACTACTCTTTCTGAATAGTAGCTTCAGCTTCCTAGGGTACAAATTTGACTTTTATAACCTTTCAAGACTCTTAAAGAACAGAGCCAAAAATTAGCATTCTGTGGCAATTTGGAATAGGTAAGTGAAGCATTTCACAGGAGGGGGATGGGTAGAGAAAAAGGGGATCATTCAAAGGAGAAACAGGAAGTATTTGGAATACAACTGGCAGAATTCATTACAAGAATAAAGCAAGAGATACACGACTCCCAAGGTTCACAACCTATACAAAGTCTGTGGACTGGAAAAGGGTAGTGACATTAAAATGTTCTTTTCTGGAAGGAGCTATCTGAAGCCTCTTATTTAACCTAATGCCAAGCCAATTTTGTAATGTGAGGCTTTTTGTGTAATGGATGAAAGCACCACAGAGTAGTGGAGCTGTCCCTGATTCCAAAATCAAAATACATGGCGCATCTCTCACTTCATCACTGACTAGCTGTCTATGGAAAAGTCACTGAATTTCTCTGAGTCTCAATTTCCTCATATGCAAAATGGATAATACTTATATTTACATATCCAACCTCATAGATTTGTAGTGAAAAAAGTTCTTTTTAAACCTTAAAGCACTACACAAATCAATCAATCAAGCATCAATAGATGTGAGAATCGATAATTTGAAAATCAATAATTAATAATCAATTACTATATGCTAGGTACAGTGCTAAGTTCTGGGGATTCAAATACAACAATAAAACAATCCTGTCTCTTACATAGCTTGTATTGATATAAAGATATTGTAAATAATTGTAAAAATATATATTTATGTATACAGGATTATAAGTCATTTTTCTCAGCTAAATAGAGTTTATATTCCACACATTCTCTGACATTGTTGTAAAATGTATTTTGTACACATTAAATAGCTGTATTCTAGTCCAGTGGAATAAACAGAGTGAAAAAAGAATATTCTATGGAGCAAAAAGAGTAAGGAATACGAACAGCAAATATCTACAGAAGACGAGGCACACATTGCCTCATTAGATCTTTACAACAGCCCCAAAGATCAGGTAGCGATAGGTTTTTCTTTTTCTTCTCTGTTTTTCAGATGAGAAAGCTGTGGTTAGAGAGGTTAAATGATTTGCTTAGTTATACAGCTAATAAATTATAGAAGTGGCATTTCCATCTGTCTTCTTGAATACTTGTTCAATGTTATCCACTACAATGTGCTGCTTATTGAAATGGACACTCGGACAGAATCAACAGGCCAAGACCATCAGTAATCGAATTCAGGAAGCGTTTATTAGCTGGCCAGCGGCAGTCCTAGGGATAGAGTCCCAGGAGCTGCCCTGAACCCCAGTAGACACACAGTTTAAATAGTCAAAGACCACCATTGTATCAGGAGTAACAATAATGGGGCAGACTGGTCAGGCAGATATCATTCAAGTGCAGGATGTTGGGCTGGGGCAGGCTGTTCACTGATCAAACCGAGGGGAGGATTCTTGAGTTCCAGGAATTCAGGGTACAAAGATGGGCCCCTCGTAAGGGGTGAAATGTCAAGGCTTACTACTTCACTTATAATACAAATATGTCATCATTAACACAGGGCTACTCCTTCTCACTCCCCACTTTTAGTAGACAACAAAATATCAATCTAAAATTCATTGATCATCTCCAGAACTCTAGTAACTTTTTTTCAGGGCTGTTAATAAAACTTGGCTATGTGCCATGTTTTATAACCTAGCAAGTGCATTATTTTAAAATGATTGTAAAGTAGAATATTGTAAATTTCAACCATATACTGTTTATTACCATATTTCTTTTACTATAGTCTCATATTTTGTTTGTTTACATGTTTACTGTTCAGAAAATGCTGCAAAAGATTTTAAAAGGTTCAGAGAAAGAGAGGTAAAGAGAAACCCTATTTCAGGGTGTAATATGACTAGTAGTTACTCCAATGTACTAAGTAGCAAACCAATGCTCTAAAATAACACTATATTGTCCAAATATGCAGTTTAGGATCCCCATGAGCATTGGATGACTCTGGCTCTTAGTTTTTTTTTTTTTTTAATTTGACAATAGACTAACCAAATCTGTAACTTTCAGAACTATGTGTACTCTGGATGTATCTTTTGGATGAGTCTTCTTGTTTTCCTCTATTCTATTTTTAAATCTTCAGTTGCTATCACTATCAAAAATATGTTCTTTTATCATCATTAAAACAACTAGGATAAAGAGATTCAGGCCTCTAGCTCAGACTACTTTCCCACCCCTCTAGGAACCTGGTGGGCATGCCACAAGAGCCTTACCCAGTGCATCTCTGCTACAGTGTTCCTCAGACAACAACACACTGAGGGCCCCCTGTGTATGTTAGTGGCCATTATTCCCCGGGTCACCCTTCTCCCAGGTGAACAAGGTTGGCACTACTTTTCCCCAGAAGGGCAACTGAGCCACCACCGAAGGCAGGCACTCCTCATTCCCATCTCAGTGGGCTTGGGCCATGTGGGTTCTGCAGCGACCAGGATGGCAGCATTGGTTAAGGAGGAGGCCAACTATCAGGTCTTAAGCACACAGGTAAATATTGACCTCTCCCACATAAAGCAGTCCATCTCAGCCCTGGAAAGACAGGTGGACTCTCTGGCAGAGGTGGTTCTTCAGAACTGCAGAGGCCTTGAACTTCTTAAATAGGATGGCCTGTGTGCAGCCCTTGGTGAGGCTTGTTGCTTCTATGCAAACAACTCTGGAGTAGTGAGGAAGAGTCTGAAGTTGGTATGCCAGAATATTGCTAATAGACAGAGGGAGCTGGAAAATTCTGAGAATGGTTATCAGTCCCTGTACCCCTGGAATATCCCCCTAATTCACTAAATTGGTATCAGCCTTGGTATTAGTATTGGTATTAGCCTCTCCTCCTTCTGATCATAGCCCTAATTGTAGGACCCTATCTCATTAATTGCTTTCTACAATTTGTCAAGTCCCATGTTAATTCCATTAAAATGTTAATTATCAGGGACCCCTGCTACCATCCTTTAGGAACAGAATTGGGTAATGTAGATGATGTGACCCCAGCCATGTCAAAGGTTTGACATACCTACAAGGAAGAGTAGGGAATGTTGGACACAACTCCACTTTCCCCTTCCCTTCATTAATTTGTAAAACAGACAACTCCACCTTTACCTCCCCTAATTGTTCTGTAAACAAGCATGACCCCCCACCCCTTCCTTTCCCCTAATTGATCCACAGGAAGGAGTCTCAGCCTAGGGTTTCTCACTGGTGGGAAATTAAAATGTACACTGATCAATCACTGTAGTTTCAGCTTACATCACTGTAATTTCAGCTTATGTAACCTGGCTATGGAACCTCTATAAAACCCGCACAATGTCTGTGCCAAATCACTGTCTGATTTGGGTGACCATGCACCCCAACAGTACTGTAGTAATAGAATCCACTTTTTAAATTAAAAACAAAAAAAACAAACAAAAAAAATAAAACAAAAATAAAAACAACGAAGATAACCCAGTTTCACAACATAATTCCATCAGATGCTATATTTGCCACCTCCCAGCTTTCTGAGACAATATCTGTTTTGTTACTGTGTACCAGTGACCATATGTATTATTTAAAATAACAAGAGAATATTTCATTGCATAATTATACTACCAATACTTTCCCACTACCTCTTATATTTCTTGAGTGATGTCATATCTTTTTAGATAAAGATATTAAATATTTTTGTAACTCTAAGGTTTGCAAAGTGCTTTACATACATTATCTCATTTTGTTCTCATAATAAATCCATTTGTAGGTGCTATTATTATCCACAACTTACAGATGAGGAAACTGAGACTGAAAAACATTTTCCATAGTCTTATAGCTAGTAAGTTACTGAGGCAAGATTTTGATTCAGGTCTTTACGATTCCAAGTTTACAACTCTATCCAATATCTATCAATTCTACCAACTGTCCACTAAACAATCTCAAGGAAAAAAAACATTTTGATTTGTGATATATTACTTTCCCTGCTTAAAGAAACTATCAAAGCTATAGGAGCATATTTTAGAATCATCGATTTAGAGCATTCAGAAGTACCTCAGACATTATATAATTGTCCCACAGATAATCTAAATGAGTCCCATAGGAGGTATGTGACTTGACCAAGCTTCCACACCTAGTTTTAAAGCTAGAGCCACCACATCTTTAATCACAATCCTCTGATGTTCTTTCCATTATTTGATGAAATCTCAGAATGTACTAGAAATATTGGCATCTTTCCAGAGTTATTCCTTGTGATACATCATGAGGTCTTTTCTTCTTCATGATCACAATTTAAGATCATCATCATCGTCATCATTATCATCATCATATTCTTCTTCTCTTCTTCATCTTTCCTTTTTCTCTCTGTCTTGAATTAAAGAGAAGCTTCTTTAGAGAGTCATTTCCCTTTCCTCATATTTAATATAAACTTAAGAGTTGTTTATATCCCTCATCTTTTTTTCTAAATTTGTATAGCTTCTGTCCCCTTGAGAATTTATCTTTGTAGTAAGAATGACTGTTTCATTCTTTTTTGAAAGAACTTCACGATATCCCCTCCAGTTTCAGTTTTGTCAATCTCTTTAGCCCTGCTTCCTCCCAAATTTTTTGTATTTCTTACATGCACTTTAAATGATGGTTGTATCCTTTCCTTGTTATTTCCCATGGAAAACAAAGACGTCTCATCTCTTTTTGTAATACAACAGTAGAATCAATTTGTGAGATACAAGTATATAGTATCTCTTTAATAGAAAGTACTTTAAAATTATGTTGCATAAGAACTTCCCAATATTGTAGGAACTAAATGCAATTAACTAATTAAATCCTAGTACTACATGAACAAAGAATATCATTCTAACTTTCTCAAGTGAATAATTCTAATTGAGCAAAAGGAGACCTTAATGACGGGGTTCTTGGGCTTCAGCCCTAAGATCATGTCTCTGGAAGTCTCTCCAGAACAGGCCTTTGCTGAAGAGTAGTGATATTCTCTTTACACCTCTCAAAGGTTTCAGACACCTTCAGGCCAACTCCTCATCCCAGAGGAAAGCCAGCGGAAACTTCTTTTTGGCTTATACCAGGTCACACACCTAGGGAAGAATGCCCTCCAGTCTCTGATAAAGCCTATTTTTATTGCCAATAAGAAATAATACAATAAGCTAGTAAGAAGCCATCCATCTGTCAGACTTGCTCATGCTGTGCCCAGGTAAATCCTGATGGGGTAATAAGACCCCCCTCCTCTTTTAAAATCTGTTCAGAGGAGGGGTACCTAGCCAGGTGAAAACTGGCATATAGACTTCACACATATGCCCCCATTCCAGAGTTTCACATTGCTTTTGTTTTCTAATGACACCTTTACTGAGTAGAAGCCTTCCTTGCAGAACTATAAAGGTTAAGGTGGTACCAAAGTTCCTATTAAAGGAGATTATACCTAGCTTTAGCTTGCTGAGCTCTTTACAGAGCAACAATAGCCCAGCCTTCACTTCACAGATAACTCGGGCTAGTATAAAGGCTCTGCTTGGCATCCTCAGTCCTCTGGAAAAGTAGAGAAAATGAATTATACCCTCCAATAGTTCCTTACTAAAGTGTGCAAGGAAACTTGTGAGTACTGGGTAAAAACAACCACAAACAAAAACAAAAACAAAAAAAACCTCCTAATCGCACTGCTCAGAATCCACATTACACCTAGGGAAAATATCAGGCTTAGTCCCTTTGAACTCCTGTATGGGAGGCCCTTCCTAATATCTGACATCCTGGTAGACGTAGAACAGAATTTGATCACCCACTCTAAAACTCAGTAAGAGGCAGTCAGGGAAACCTTAACACAATATGCCAACAAGCATTTCCCAAAACCTCTTGGCAATGAAAAAGAGAATCCTGGCCCAGTACAACCTAGAGATAGGGTATAAAGGCATAGAGGTTACTGGGAGCCAAGACCGCAGAGTAAAAACAAGAACTCTGCTTGGCTCCAGCTCCAACAAACTCCAATACCTATAAAATATAACTCTAAACAAATTATAGAGCTACAGAACCCACAAAGTGACAAGAGAGAAACAAATCTCCCACTGAAGGCAGCCTGGCAGGCTATTTCACTGGGTCTGTTTCACTGGGCTGCCAGCGGAGCACAGTCCCACATGAGCCAGAGGGTTCTGGCCCCAGGGTGGCCCTGACCAGGAGGAGACTTCAGAAGAGTGAATCACCAGAAGCTGTGGTGATTTCCAGATTTCTCAACCCATAAATGCCAAAAAGAAAGTAAAAGTTCAGTAGGGAACTCTGTTGGAACAGGAAGACCAAAGAGCCCAGCCAGGGCCCCTGTCCCTGGGGTGAGGAGTGGCAGAGGGAACTGCAGCTGCTGCCACATGGCAGCCTCCAGAGCAGATTGTAGGGGGAATAAATGACCATCCAGAGGGTAATGGCTCTTGCTCTAACCTGCTTGGATCTGGAGCATGGTCTTGGGTGTGGCCAGTGTGCCAGAGCTCGTGGGGGCTGCAGAGAAGGCACCTTCCTAACAGCTCTGGCAGCTTTGAAAACCCCAGCAATTTGAGACAAAGCACTCTCCATTCTGGAAGCAGGGTTCTACCATGGTAAAGGGCTCAAAAGTAAAGTAATTGACTGGCAAGATGATCAAGCAGAGGAAATGCAATCAGATCACAGATTCCTTTTTTGTGGACAAAAAGTATCAAAACATGGAACAAGAGGAAGACAACTAAGTCAGAACTCCTGCATCAAAAGCTTCCAAGAGAAAGGTGAACTGGTTACAGGCCATGAAGAAAGTCTAGGAGGATTTTGAAAATCAAGTAAGAGAAGTGGAGGAAAAATTGGGAAGAGACATGAGAGTGATGCAAGAAAATCATGAAAATTGATTAGTCTGCTAAAGGAGACCCCCCAAAATACTGAGGAAAATAACACCTTGAAAAATAGACTAACTCAAATGGCAAAAGAAGCCCAAGAAGCCAATGAGGAGAAGAATGCTTTAAAAAGCCAAATTTGCCAGATGTAAAAGAATTTCAAAAATTCACTGAAGAGAATAATTCCTTCAAAATTAGATTTGAGCAAATGGGAGCTAATGACTTTATGAGAAATCAAGATACTATAAAACAGATCCAAACACATGAAAAATATAGAAGGCAATGTGAAATATCTCATTGGAAAAACTGTTGACCTGGAAAATTGATCCAGGAGAGATTACTTTAAAATTATTGGACTACCTGACAGCCATGATCAGAAAAAAGAGCCTAGACGCTATCTTTCAAGAAATTCTCAAGGCAAATTTCCCTGATATTTTTGAACCAGAGGGCAAAATAGAAATTGAAAGAATTCACTGATCACCTCTTGAAAAAGATCCCCAAAAGAAAATTCCTAGGAACATTATAGCCAAATTCCAGAGTTCCCATGTCAAGGAGAAAATACTGCAAGTAGTGAGGAAGAAACAATTTGAGTATTGTGGAAACACAATCAGGATAATACAAGACCTAGCAGCTCCTACATTAAGGGATCAAAGGGCTTGCAATATAATATTTTGGAGGTCAAAGGAGCTAGGATTAAAACCAAGAATTACCTACACAGCAAAACCGAGTATAATGCTTCAGGAGAAAATATGGTCATTCAATGAAATAGAAGATTTTCAAGCATTCTTGATGGAAAAAAAAAAAAAACAGAGCTGAACAGAAAATTTGACTTTCAAATACAAGAAGCAAGAGAAGCATGAGAAGGTAAACAGGAAAAAGAAATCATAAGGAACTTATTAAAGTTGAGCTATTTATGTTCCTACATGGAAAAGTAATAATTGTAACTCATAAGACTTTTCTCAGTATGAGGATAGTTGAAGGGAATATATTTGTATATATATATATATATGTATAGGAGAGTGTATGTCTATATAAATGCATATGTGAGTGTATGTGTGTACATGTACACATAGAGGACATAGGATCAGTTGAAAAGGAACGGATAATATATAAAAAATAAAACTAAGAGGTGAAAGAGGAATATAATGAGAAGAGAAAAGGAGAGATAGAATAGGGTAAATTATCTCATAAAAGAGGTAAGAGAAAACTGTTACAATGGAGGGGAAGAGCAGGAAGGTGAAAGAGAATGGGTCAACTTTACTGTCATTGAATTTGGTTTCAGGAGGGAATAACATACACACTCATTTGGGTATCTTACCCTACAGGAAAGTAAGGGGAGATGATAGAAGGGAGGTCAGTTTGGGGGAGAGGGAAGTTAGAAGCACATACATTCGAAAAGTGATAAGGTCAAAGTAGAAAATAAAATAAGTGGGGGGCAGGATAGGATGGAGGGAAATGCAGTTAGTCTTTCACAATATAACTACTATGGAAACTTTTTGTGTAAGTACACATGTATAACCTATATTGAATTGCTTATCTTCCCTGTGGTGGTGGGTGAGGAAAGAAGAAGGCAAAGAATCTGGAAATCAAAGTTGTAAAAACAAATGTTAAAAAAATTGGTTTTCTACATTCAACTGGGTAATAAGATATACAGACATTGGGGTGTAGAAATCCATCTTGCCCTACAAGAAAGTTGGGGAGAATGAGAGAGGATGTAAGAGAGCAGATTGGGAGAAGGGATACTCAGTAGGCTCACTATCTTGGGGTAGGGGTATGGGAAAGACAGGGAGAAAATTTGTAACTTAAAATCTTGTAGAAATGAATGTTGAAAACTAAAAATAAATTTAAAAAAAGAAAACAAATAAAGACATGGAAAACCCCAAAAGGAGAACAATTAGACAGCCATTAGAAGGGGTCCTATCAGATCCTATTCGCTACCCCCACAGCAGTAAAAGTTAAGGTCCTCCCCAGGGCCCTAATTCTAGGATTAAACCTATGTCACCACTTGCTTCCCCCTCAGAGACTCCAGAAGATACTTGTCAACCTGTGGAGTATCTCAAGCTACTGTTTAGAAGGGCCCCAGCCTTCTCCAATGGACAGATAAATAAAAAGAGGTGAAATCATATGTGTCCTCCTCTCATGCTTTGACTTTATGTAGCCATCTTTAATTTCCTCCAGAGATACTGTCTTTTCTCTCCCACTTGGAATAATTTACTCTGTGTTGACAAAGATAACATTAATTCTTTCTCTCCTTCTCCCTGATGCCTTGAGCACATTGGCCCTTGGAAGGATAACTCCCTAGTCAAATTGGGAAACTCAGTAGGTGGGTGGGGGGAGGCCAGGATTGCTGGGTAGGCCACTTACACCCCCAAGGCAACTATCATCTTCAATCAATTGCCATCTTCACAAAAACCCCTCTCCCTAATGTGATCTCAGAAATTCTTTCCACATGTGCCACTCCATTTGTGCTGGTCACTCTGTTGTGGTCTTATCTTTCCACTTGGACACCCTGATTCCTGACAGGGGAATATTCTTTCCTTGGGAAAGAAGCTCCACAGCCCCTGGAGAAGTTAACACCCCTCTTAAGGGAGGACATATACATTTTTCTGCTGGTCTTTTGACTTGTACTACCTGTGCAAATACTAATAGTGATAAGTGTCCCCAGAACTTCACCTCAGCCAGCTGTATCAATTGTACTGAGGGAGCACTCCCCTCTTGCACCTATGATTGTATACCTCCTGTTACTCTCCTTTGAAACTTTATTTTTAAGCTAATTTCAATGCCACAGCCCCTTCTGGTTATAATACTCTCATTGATCTCTTGAGAATATGTACAACCATGCTGATTTTGGGGGCACCTATACACAGGGTCTCTTATGAACTGTCCTCATCTGCACCCCCAAAAGCTATACCTTCCTCTGTGGTGTGGGTGGGCCTAGTGGCAAAGATCATTGGGAAGAGGTAAAGCAAAATGCCACCACATGCCAAGAGCCCAGAACTGCCTTTCTGGACACCTAGTGCTTAAGACCTGTAATGTTAATGAAATAGGGAGATCTTCCCCAGCCATTAAAAAGCCTAACACATGGAGCCTGGTTTAATTGGAACTCAGTGTTGGAGAAGCTTGCCCAAGGAGGAGAGAGAGTACAAGCAGAGAGTGAGAACCATACAGAGTAGAGAGAGAGAAGTAAGTTGTGAATGGGTGGAGGGAGGAACTTGCCTAGGGAAACTTGTTTTTGTGGGAGGCCTGACAGAAAGAAGGCTTTGGATGTTAGGGTCTCTCTTGATTAATGATGATTACCTTGTTAAATCTTACCTCCTGGTATCCTAATGATGTCCCAAATATATATATTGGTTTGGCCTTTGAGGAAGAAAGTTTGTTATATTTTGCAACCCTACTCTGGAAATATGCATGCATATTCATAGAGACTTCGATGGGTATTGCATTGGGTGACATTTGGTGACAAGGATGGGATTGCAAAATATAAAACCTCTACTTAGAGATAGGAATGCTCTAGGGCAGGAAATGAGTATCCTAGGATGGGGGGATTTACCTTATTCCTGCCTGGTGAGAGAATGGGCTAGCAGCACAAGACTTTGTGAAAACTGGGAACCAAGGCTACAGGAGGAAGAACCCATAGAATTAGAATGATGTTTGCAAGAAATACCTATAGAACAAGGGAAAGAAATGGCAGGGGTATATAGAGGAGGATGGGCATTGTTACCAAGTTATCATATCATGTCTTAGAGTAGAGATAAATTACTGGAGGAAAATGGTCAGCTCGAAAGGGAGTTAGCTAATTTTCATGAGACTTTCTATGCTCTACCATCAGAATATTCCTTTAAAAGATCAACCTTGAAAGAATTGAGTGTTAGCAGAAAAGACAGCTGGAAAAAGAAGAGAAAAGTTAACAAGAGGAAGGTACATGCATGTGCGAGGCCTGAGACCCGCACAACTGGGTAGAAGACACAAAAGAAGCAAATTCAGATGAGGAGGCTTCTAGGAATGTGGACATATCCAATACTACGAAGGAAGCAAGGGAGCCAGGTGAGCCACACAGAGTCTAAGGAAGCAACTGAGAATTGTGCTTAGTAGGAAGTCACAGATATTTGTGGGGAGCCAAAGAGGCCTGATTCAGGACTCAGACTATGTAACCTTTGCCACAGGGCTTTTTGTTAAGCTTGCTCCTTGGGTCTTTTGATATGGGTTACACTTAAAAAGATACTGTTTGAGTTATAGGCTCTACCCCAAGACTTCAGCCAAAATTTTTGATTCTTAGGTGGTCGGCTCCTATGCAAATATCCTCAATGATCCAGGCTTTGGCTTAGGCCAGGAAACCAGCTCTAGAAAGCACCCTTTGTAATGTGACTGCATATGAAAGGAGTTAACTGACTTTCTGGCAGCTGGAGAACAAAAGCCTTATTTCCATGCTACTTCCAGGATATGACAGGCTAAGATAATGATAAGAATAGTTGAGTCTTTTTTGCCTCATTGCTCTATAAAAACCTTGTCCTAAAAATCAATAAATGGAGTTCATGGTTCTTCCTTGAACTACCCACAAGTCCTGGTCATTTCTTATTCTCGTCTCTGACCATGCTTAGTATTGGACACTGAGCAGCCCCCATGGCAGATAACTTACATTGATTCATCCCCAGAATGGGAGAATCATTAGCATCTTGGATGGTGAGAATCAGTGACCAAAGGGCAGGAGGAGTAGGGATAGATAATATCAATTATTTTAAATTTATAAGTACTAATCAAAATCCCTTTACACAATAAGCTTTTAGGGATTACCATATTCAAGGAGGTAACAATGGAAATAATTTTCTAGCTTTAGCCACCAAGGGATGCAATAAACAGTATCCCTCTGACTCTACTAGGCCATAGCTTAGTAGAGATAGACCCTGGTATTCACTTAGAGACTATATGAGAAAGCTAAAGGAAGAGGTAATAAAAACCACAATTATGACTGGAGATACAGATGCACATCCACATGTATCACAGCACTCCCTTAACAATTTCTCATAGAAACATAATAGTGAAGACTGCTCCTCCCTCTTATAAACAAATAATTCTGACTCCACTAATTGGAGAAATAGGGCTCCCTCTTTTGGTGGTGTTGGATAAGATTTCACAGTTAGGTGACCTAGGGGAATGGGGAAAAGATAAATTTCCTTAAGAGAGAAGAGAAAATAGCCAGCAGATTTGAAGTCAGAATAGATTAACAAGGAGAGAAATGTTTATTTCTTTATTGAGAGCAGGGATAGATTATGGAAGAATAGATGGTATTCCAACTAATGAACTATATAAGATGTACCAGGAAAAGGGACTTAATATTAGATTGAAAAGGGAAGTAAGAACTGTCCCTACACATCCTCCTTAATCATTGTATCGAGATTCATCACCTTCAGTGAGAAAAGGAAATTGGCCAAGACCCAGCTCAGATTAAAGTACATAGATAGGATTACAGACCTTAATCAGTTTAACTATATACTGGAAAAATGGATCAGCCACTAAAACTAGGGCATTAATAGATACTGGGGTGGAAGCCTCCCTTATATATGGAAACCCTGATAAATTTAAAATATGGAACCTCTATTACCATCATAGGACTGGGAGGGGCCAAAATACCAGCCAGCCAAGTAAAACTGATGATGAAAATTGGGCAATTGCCTAAGAAAGAATATACAGTGGTAATTGAACCTGTTCCTGAATACATCATTGGAACAGATGTATTGAGAGGTATGACTTTACATTTGCTTGAGGAGAGATGCCAATTTGCAGTAAGATAGAAATTAATACAGTTCTAATAGGTTCATGGAGTCCAGAAGCACGACTCCCACCATATTTACCCTGCTTCTGGTTATCGTCTCCTTATTCTTTTTGACCTTTGTTTGTTTAACCTGTTTGCTGGATTTGTTAGTGCCCTTCACTTGTAGATGACTGACTGCTTAAGCTGGATGTCACCCTTTATCCAAGACTATGAAATGTCACCCCTGGACCTGGCATTGACCAAGCTCCAGATACCGGCTAAAGAACTGACCCCACAAATGGGACCTCTCAAGGCAGGGACAGCTCTATGTTCAATCTCAGCAGGAAGTAGTTTTAGAATATGAGACCTTCACCCCTTACCTCAATGGATTCCAGGTCCCATTTGTTTGATGGAGGAATGGTGGGATGCTTGTGCCTAAGACCCCACCCTAAGATATTGCTTCATGTGTTCATTTTGTTATCCTGTTTATATTACTATGAAAGTTATGTTATTAGTTACCCCTAAAGTCCCATCGGCCTGTGTGATGAACATGAAAGATCTTGAGGCTGAATGTAATGTTAATGAAATAGGAAGACCTTCCCCACCCATTAATAGACCTAACTCATGGGGCCTGGGTCACATGGAGCCTGAATCACATGGAGCTTGAGTCATATAGAAACTGGGTCACCTGGAGCTCAGTGTGGGAGGAGTTTGCTCAAGTTCGAGACAGAAAAAGTATGAGCAGAGAGTGAGAGCCAGGCAGAGCAGAGAGGGAGAAGCAAGCTGTGAATGAGTGGGGGGGAGGAACTTGCCTAGGAAAACTTGTTTTTTGGGGGAGGTCTGACAGAAAGAAGGCTTCGGATATCAGGTGCTTCCTGGATTAGTGATACGTATCCTCATGCTATCCCAAATAAATATTTTTGTTTTGCCTTTGAGGAAGATAGCTTATTATATTTTGCAAATCTACCCTGGAAATATATATGCATATTCATAGTGGCTCCTATGGGTATTGCATTGGTGTTACAACACCTTACAACAACTTTGGGTTGTACACCCTTGGATTTTTGTCATTCCCCCACCTCTTGCTAATGTCAATGTCACAAAGCCCAGGACCTCCACTTTGGAAAGGGCAAAGTGTGGATTCTGGGAAAATATTCTCCGATTCCTTAAAAAGTGAGTGGAGGGGCGGCTAGGTGGCACAGTGAGTAAGAGTGCTGGCCTCAGAGTTGGGATGACCCGAGATCGAATCCGGCCTCAGAAAATGGGCACCCACACACAAATAATGACTAGCCGTGTAACCTTGAGCAAGTTACTTAACCCCAATTGCTAAAAAAAAAAAAAAAAAAAGTGAGTGGAGTATCCCATGCCCTGGTATGGTCACCTACAACATGAACCTTATTCTCTAAACTTACAGAGACAATTCATTGGTTGGCAAACAAGGCAGCCAATAGAGTCTCTGGGAAATCCGTCAATTTTTGGATTCCTTAGCAAATATGGTACTAGATAACAGAATTGCCTTAGACTATCCGCTTTTCTCCAGTAGGGGTATACGTGCCCTGGCAAACACTTCTTGCTGTAGGTACATAAACAACTTTCAACAGGCAGAGAATTGAGCAGAATGTATTTTGGAAAAGGCTAATTGGATGCAAGAAATTCATGACAGGGGCAGCTAGGTGGCACAGTGAATAGAGCATCAGCCCTGGAGTCAGGAGGACCGGAGTTCAAATCTGGCCTCAGACACTTTACTCAATTATTAGCCATGTGACCTTGGGCAAGTCACTTAACCCCAACTGCCCTGCCCTCTCCCCTCCAAAAAGCAAAAGAAAAGAAAAGAAAAGAAAAGAACTCCATGACAACTTCAGTGCCCCTAAGCCAACCTCTTCATGGGGATTCTGGCTCCTTTCTCTACTAACTCCCGTACTAATACTGCTCTTGTTCAAACTTCTTTTACTCTTGTTTGGCCCTTGTTTGCTTAACCTCCTTGCCAGCTTTGTCTCCTCCAGGTTGCAAGCCATCAACTTCCAAATGACGACTCAGGCTACATACCAACCTTTGCCCAAGTCAAAGGCCCCCAACCAACTGGAGCTGGCATTGCCCAAGTTCTGAAGTCTGGCATCTTGAACAGGACTCCCAAGAGGCAGGGAGAGCTCTATGCTTCTTATCAGAAAGAAGCAGTTTCAGAAGCTGAGACCTTTGCCTCTTACCCCAAAAGATTTCGGGTCCCATTTATTTGAGGGAGAATGAGGGGGTGCTTGGACCCCATCCCTAAGATTGTGTCTCTGGAAGCTTCCTAATTTCCCAGCAGGTCCCTTCCATATAAGAATTTGTTTCTGTTAATGCAGAACACATTCTCTTATCATAACAAGACACAAGGGTGCCTGGTCCAAGAATTTTTGTCCCTGGCTTGCCTAAGGACTTTCCCTCTAACCAGATCCCCAAGGTCCATGCCTCTGACAACTCACTCAATGTCTGGTATCAACAAAATTATCTCTGCATACTGTAATTTTCCCTTCCATAGATCATAGGTAGCTGCTCCCAAAAGACACCTGGACCCCTAGATTACCTAATTAGCATCTTTGGCATTCCTTTCCCTTGTCCCTTTTCCATATAAGCCCCAGCACCATCCTCACTAGCTTGCACTTTCCCTAAGAACCTTTGCCTATTTTATTTGCATCATAATAAACATCTGGTCTCTTGACTAAGGAAAGGCTTGAGGTTGTGAATTCCTTTGAGTCAACGACACCTTGGCATTCTTGGAGTCTAAGCACCCCTAAACCATGTCAGCACTCCCAAATCTCTCCATTAATACTCTGACTTGAAGCTATAGACTCCCTCCTCACCCCACTCCACTCTCTTTAGGGGACACCCAGTCTGCACTGTGGAAGTGTCTAGTGAACAAAGTACCTTGCTCTGCCCTTGGACAGTTGATACCAAGAATGTGGGGGTGGGTGCCATGTAGTCTGAGGATGGCACTAGCAGAGCCGATGGAGAGCACAGAGACCTGGTGATGACCCGAGGGACCTTCAGGGTCACCAAATTGTGAAATGAACTTACTATGTGTTTTCAAGAAGGAATGCCTCTCAGAAAATACTGGCAACACTTTAAAATACATGGTAACTGTTTTAATGCCTAGGAAGCAATAGATTGACTTCGTGAACTATTAAGAAGCAATAGCAATTTTGGTCCTGAATTTACAAGACAACAGAATGTAAAGTCACTAAGACAATTCCTCAAGACTCATCTAATTGAAGATATTGAAGGCAGGTGGGGATCAGAAAATCTTGAGGACAATAAACCAGTATTCATATTCCCTATAATTTTTCCCCTTCAAATTGAACCACACAGTCATCCAGATTTGAGAAAAAAAACATCATCCAGAAGATTTTTAGAGTGAAAAAATGTCTCTTTCAGTTATCAGCTTATCTCGCAGAATTCCTGAGGAACATGTCTATCAAATGACCTTCCTCAATGGGTATTATCTGTTAGGAAGTACCTAGTAAATTGACCAAGAAGTAATGACCTCTTTCTTTCCCAGAACCTCACTGAAGAATGTTCTTTAGAAAAGTTAACTGCTGGGGCAGAGTCAAGATGGCAGAGTAGAAATAGGACTTTCATGCAGCTCCCATTCCCACCTCCTCCAATTCATGTAAAAATGACTCTAAACAAACTTTGGAGCTACAGAACCCCACAAAATGACACAGAGAAGCTAACCTCCCTCTGAAGACAGTCCAGCAGGCTGGCAAGAAGGGTCCAGCACAGTGCTCTGGGAGCCATGCCAAGCCCCACGTCAGCCAAAGGTTTAAGCCTCAAGGCTGCCTCAACTAGCCACCAGCTGGAGGGACTTAAGATCACCAGCAGCTGTGGTGTTTCCAGAATTATCAACCCACAGATGCTAAGGACAATGTCAGAGGTCAGTGCAGTGGAGACTTTAGGAACTGGGAGTGCAGTCCAGCCTTTTGCCCCCCTGAGGGAGAAGCAGCTGAGCAGCAGTGGAGCCGCTGCCTTGTGGCTGCTTCAGAGCTCCTGGCCTGCAGATTGTAGGGGCACCAAGCGACCAATATGAGGGGTAATCACTCTTCCTTTAACCTGCTTGGATCTGAATCACTGTTTGGGGTGGAGGTCCTGGGGTGTGTGACCAGATGCCAGAGAATGTTGGTGCTTATGAGAGGGCACCCAAATAATAGCCCCAGCAGCTGAGAAAACTCCAGTGATTGGGACAAAGTTCCCCTCTCTGGTAGCAGAGCTCTACTATGGCAAGAGCTCAAAAGTCAAGTAATTGAGGGGCAACATGAACAAGCAAAGGAAGCAAAGCAAGCACAGTAGTCTGACTTTGGATTCGTTTTTTGGGAACAAAAAGGATCAAAGCATGGAACAGGAGGAAAACAGTGAAGTCAGAACTCCTGCACCAAAAGCTTCCAAGAAAAATAGGAGTGGTTACAGGCCATAGAGGACCTTAACAATCAGATAAGAGAACTGGAGGAAAAATTGGGAAGAGAAATAAGAACAATGCAAGAAAACTTCTCTTCCCAAATTTTACCTTCTCTCCCAAATTTTATTGTAGACATTCAGTCATGTTAAGTTTGGCCAATACTTTGTGATTCCATTTGAAATTTTCTTGGCAAAGATACTGGAGTGGTTTGCCATTTCCTTCTCCAGTTCATTTTATAGATTAAGAAAGTGAGAAAAACAGGGTTAAGTGACTTCCCCAGGGTCACACAGCTAGGAAGTATCTGAGTCCCCATTTGAACTCAAGTTTTCCTGACTCCAGGTCCTGTGTGCTATCTTCTGTGCCACCTAACTGTCAAACTACTTTGTATTTATCTCCTTAGTAATTAATTTCTTTATAGTTATTATGAATGTGCACATGAAACTGTAAGCTCATTGCTAGTGGAATTATTTTATTCTTTGTGTTTTTATCCCCAGTGCCTAAGTAGTCCTTAATATATGGTAGGCACTTAAAGCTTTTCCAGTGATTCATAAGAGTTCTAAGAATGTTCTATGCTAAACTTTTGTTGAAACTTCTTTCAGTTGTTCAGCTTTATACTCTCTGCCCTCTGTTAGAAGGGTAAAAATGCCCTCCAAATTTGGCTACTAGTTATGGAAATTCTGGTAAACTACAATTATATGTATGAAGGGAAAGAAACAAAAACATTGGGTACAGACTTTCTTCAGTAGTTTTTTAAAACTTCTTATATTTATATGTTAACCCAGCTTATAAAAATAACAAGAGACTTAATTAGATTATGTGAAAAGACTACATGAATCCTTTATCTTCTTTGGGTATAAGCTAATTTATCACCTTTCCTGTTTAACTCATGTGTCAGTCCTGTATGCACTCTTTTCACAGGACATCTCAATGTCTTATTGCCAGCTCTAATTGGTAAAAATAAAGCCCTAACTCCTTGTTACAGTACTGCTACCAACCCCTCGATCCCCGCCATGAACCACCAGGAGCCTATTTCCCTCACCACAGGGAGCAGCAAGAAATCCCTTCAAGCAAGGGCTTCTGTCCTCCACTTTGCAATTCGTCTTATTGCTTGTCACCTCCTTAGAACACAATTAATTGTGTGGTGCTTTCACTTCCCATTTGACTCAAAATTTAGCATCTAGGAATACATGCCTGGTATAATCTTACCATTCGTATTCAGAAATGCCAGCAGAGTTTTGTCTAATCACCAGAGCAAGGGTAAATCTAATATCATTCATGCAGATTCATAAAATAATGAGAGGTTGTACTTTAATATGCATGGTAGTATTTGAATTATCTTTAGTTATGACACCTTCTGCTCCCTCCACTCATCCCCAAAGTAATAGGTTCTTCAGCTTTTGTGAAAGATGTACAAATGTAATATTACTTTAGGATGCAAAGACCTATTTGTGTTTTTATTTTCTTGCCATGAATAAGCTAAGAATACCAAATACCACTGCAGATACAAATTCTAATCTTTTCATCATATGGTACATTTAATAAATTCTCTTTCAGCTTTCTAAAGGCTTAATCAAGTAAACATATATGATTGAGAAGTATTACTTATCTTGCTTGGACAATTAAGATCTGTGTTACCAAAATATCTAGTATCTTAGTTTATGCATACAAAGAATACACACACACAGACACATACACACACACAAATTCCTATAATGTGTATATACACAATATTTAAGCTTAAATAGCTTTAAACTGCACTAAGACTTTTGGAACAGGAATATATTATCTAACATATGTATATATGCATTGGAAACATGCACACATAAACAAATATTTCCTGCTATGTATGTCTAGTTCCCTATTATAAATATATGTGTGTGTGTTCCTAGAATAGACCATACTAAGGTAATCCCAGTGGAACTCCCATACATGTATATATTTATATTTAAATACATATATGTATGTCTCAATTATATCTAGCAAAAGAAAACTCTAGAAATAGAAAATTCTAGAAATATTTAGAAAGAAAACTGTGATAACACTGCTCTTAATTTTCCAAAAAGAAAATAAGACAACACATGCATATGTATTAGATACATATATACAAATAAGCACACATATATATGTGTATAGGTGTGTATTATACACAAATGAGTATAGCTTGTCATTGCTAGGGAACCCTTCCTTGTGTTTACTAAAACATCAGCTTAAAGAAACACAATGTTCACTATAGTCTTAAAAAGAAAAGAGAGAAAATAAATCACAGTATGTAATAAGAAAAAAAAAACATCACTTCTAGGTTTTCTCCATTTTGAGTAAAAAAAAAAAAAAGGAAAAATTTCATTGTACCAGTTAATGCATCTTCTATATGTTCTTTGAACTCTCATGCCTCCATGATTTTGCTCACCTTATTTCCTATATGTAGCCATTAAAATCAATGTTGAAAGGTGGGGTGTGTGTGTGTGTGTGTGTGTGTGTGTGTGTGTGTGTGTGTGGTCCCAGAAGCCTTAATGAAGTTTTCAGCTTGACAGAATTTGGCATATTTCTCATTAATACTGAAGTGTGATCTTCAATTATTTCCTGTTATCCTTCATTTTCCCACCTCTTTGTATTCAAATATGGAAATCTTGGTCCCTTTCTCTCCTTTAAATGATGTCATATTGTGAACCTCTAGCTTGTATATCATTTCAGAACCTGAATATGTTACTTTCTTCCATGTAGTAAGCTGTGTTTGCCATCTTCATGCTCACCTACCAAAAGGAAAACCTTGAAGGAGGCAAATAAAAGGGACATTTTTGTTTCCCATGTATGGCTTTACTGCTCCTCCAGAGATAGTATTTCTAAAGAATCATAGATTTATCTATCTGTTTTAGTGTGAAACTCTTAACTCTAAATGCAACAAGAAATAATTTTCTATGGTCTTCCTAGAGAAAAAGAAAACAAATTCAAAGCCTTTCTCTCTTCTCAATGTGCATTACTTTTTTGCCAATCACCATATAATATTACCATATAAGGACCAGTCTCATATGCTAAATATATCTTAACTTAAATCATTTTTTCAAGAAGCAGAAAAAGTGTTTTGGCAGAAATATGCTTTAAAATTAATTTTTCTGGAAATTTAGAACATGATTTGTGAAGCATTGAAATTCAAAATAACCTCCAAACCAATCAAAGGACACCTTGCAGATATCAATTGTCTATAACATGTTAGTAATGATAACTTTGGGACATAATCTCTTTGAGAGAAGGTATTTTTTTCATTTATATCTTTGTATCCTAATTTCCTAGAGTACCATCTTACACACAGTAGGGATTTCCTAAGCTAATCTACCTACTACACCCTTTGATCCAGCAATCACACTACATGGTCTATTTCCAAAGATGATTAGGGAAAGAGGAAAATAACTTCTGTGTTTTAAAATATTTATGGCAGTTCTCTTTGTGGTCACAAAAAAGTAGAAACTACAGGGATGTCCATCAATTAGGTAACTGACTGAACAATTTGTGGTATATGATTTTCATGGAATATGAAATTTATTCCTCTAAGAAATAATTAACTAAATGATATTAGAAAAACCTGGATAGACTTGAATGAAATAAAGAAGAGTAAATGAGAAGAACCAAGCCAATGTTGTATACAGTAACAGCAATATTGTTGTAAGAAAACCTTTGAGCATAACCCAAGTCCTCAGTTAAGGATCTCTAATCAGCAAGGGAAGATGGTCCAGTTCCCTAACAACACAGAATGAGGTTCAATATCAATTACATAAGATTTTCTCGAAAAATAAAGTTTTCTCATAGGACAGAATTTGGACTAGACTAATTCATCTAATTGAATAGAAAGGGAACTAAACAAGCTCCAGAACTGAGTCACAAAATGGAGTCAGTGTGGTAAATTTAATCCTGCAATTAATCACTTGCTATCCTAATCTCTTCGATTCAATCACTGGGCAATTCCTATAACCTCTCTGAGTATCAGTTTGCTCATCTGTACAAAGAGGTTAAAATACTTGAACAAGGTTGTGGTGACAAGCTAATGAGAAAATAGATGTGAAAGTACTAGGCAAATGTAAGTTGTTATTCATAGTAAAATACCATGCTCAGATATGTATGTGATGTGTCTCATTCCTTTTAGAACCATTCCTATTATCTTTACTGTCATTCTTTGCAAATTTTAAAACTCCAAAAATTGATCCCAAATGAAACCTACTTCCTCATATTGGCTTCCCAGAAGGTGGCTGTTTTCTAATTCTCTCAGGGTTTTATGAGTATGCCTGAGGGACTGTATTTCTAGAACTTTCATTCAAGCTTTCTCACTGGTGCATTTTCCAAGAGTATCCGAATCTAGATTCCAGTCAGCTTTGAAGAAAGATATTTACTGAGAAAGTTCAGGAAAATGTTCAGGAAGAATAATAGTGACAGCACATTCCTCTTAAGTTAGGTACATTTTCTGCCCTTGTACACACAAAGCCCATGGTGAGAGTGGGCTCAAACAATGATCAAAGAAATCATGCGGCAAAGACGTATTTACAACTCTTAATTAATAGAAGTCCTCTTCTACAGTTGTGGCGGCCTCCTTCAGTTCCCCTTATGTTTAGCTCTCTATTGTCTGTACATATGAGTGCCTTTTTAGAGTCAACAGCTTGCATTCTTCTCTGGTGCAGGCGGTTATGACTTTTGAAGCTACTTCCTCCCTTAAGTAGCTCTTCTCTGTACCTGTCCATATACCCACCCTTTTAGATGGACATTTGCAGGCCACTGGCAATGAGTTATTGCAAAGCCTCAAGAAGAGCAGTAGGTGAGGGCCAGTTACCAGTATAATTTGAACCAGAGGAGAAGTTCCCCAAGATTGTCTGTGACACATTTCATATTGTGTATGATATTGTCTCAGCACCATTAATTATCTGCTTTAGCTGGACTTTAGTGAGGAACCAGTTCATTTATCCCTTTCATTTCATCCTGATAATAGGATCCTAGTATCATAAATCCAGAACTGCAAGGGACCTCACAAACCATGTAGTAAAAGTGCCTCATTTTTAGCAGATAAATAAACTGAGGTACAAGGATTAAGTAAATTGCTTAAAATCTTACATATAGTAGACTTAAAAGGAAAATTTGAACTGAAGGCCTCTGATTTGGTAATATGATTTGGTAAAATTTGGTAAAACTTAAAACTAAATATCTGTGTTGTGAAGTGGTTTTAGAGATATCTTCTTAGAATAAATAAATGAATGCCTAATACTATATTTATTAACATCTAAATCCAGTTTTGAATTCCAGGATCAGTAGACTTTTGGTTATTTATTTATCCATTGTTAAATTCATATTTGCTGCGGCACCACCATCTTGCAACAGTACAAAAGGCTTCCTCCTTGTAACAAAGTGCTTTCTAGGACCCTGGAAATGTTTGATTTCTTCTTCCCCTAACAGAATCTAACCTCTACTCTCTATTCTGACTGGTAGTTTCTCCATATCATTCTTGGTCTGGAAACTCTGTTAGGAGTTTTTCTGTTAGGAGATTACTTGAAGGGCATGTATAACTCAGAAAGGAAAGTACACATCACTAGACACAAGTCAGCAAAAATGCCCCCTCAATCTCAGCGAGCTAAAGGATTTAAGAGAAAACTCTCAAAAAATCTTTTTCTTCTAGTGAAAAATATCTGTAAAACAAATCACTGTATGATTACAGAAAAATAAGATAATAAATACTGCCATAAAAATAAGTCTAATGAAGAGACATCAATAGAATTTCAATAAATATTTTATTTTATTTAAAAGCATGTAGATTGGGGTGGCTAGGTGGCACAGTGAGTAGAGCTCTGGCCAGAAGGACCTGAGTTTGGATCCTGCCTCAGACACTTAACACACAACCAAACAGAAAACCTAGCCGTGTGACCTTGGGCAAGTTACTTAACCCCATTTGCCCTCCAAAAAGCAAAAAAAAAAAAAAGCATGTAGATTTCTGATTTGAGAGGCAGCAGTATGTCATAAATGGAGAATTGGACTTAGAGTAAAAAAGAATTTAGCTAAGGATAGAGACAGCAAATGGTATATGAACTGAAATTCTCTAAAGTTTCAAAATTGGAGAACCAAATTTAAGTGATTAGACTAAAGAGACTGCTGAAAAACAAGTACATTAACATGTTGGTGGAGCTGTGAATTAATATAGCATTGCTTTTTGGGAATGTCATTTGAAACTATGCCTCAAAAGTCACTAAACTGTGCATAGCCTTTGACCCAGAAAAAGCTCTACTAGGTAAATAGCTTCAAAGAAATCAAAGAAAGAGAAAAAGAATATTCATATATAAAATATTTATAGCAAATCTTTAAAAAATTTATTTATTTATTTTACATTTACAACATTCAGTTCCACAAGCTTTTGAGTTTTAATTTTTTTCTTTTTTTTTTCTTTTTGGAGGGCAGTTGGGGTTAAGTGACTTGCCCAATGTCACATGGCTAGTTTTTGTGTTAAGTGTCTGAGGCCAGATTTGGACTCAGGTCCTCCTGACTCCAGGGCTGGTGTTCTATTCACTTCACCTCCTAGTCACACTGAGTTTTAATTTTCTGTCTCTCCTACCTTCCCTCCATCTCTCCCCAAGAGGGCATGCAATCTGATATAGGCTGTACATATACTTTCATATTAAACATTTTCCCATTAGTCAGTTGTAAAGAATTAGAACCCATGCAAAGAAACATGAGAAAGAAGAAGAAGAAAAAAGCAATACCAAAAAGAAAGCAAGCAGATAGTGTGCTATGATCAGCATTCAGACTCCATAATTCTTTCTCTGGATCTAGATAGCATTTTTTATCATGAGATTTTTACAGTTTTCTTAGAACCTTGCATTGCTGAGAAGAGCCACGTCTTTAAAAGTTAATCACTGTATAATGTGGCTGTAACTATGTACAGTGTTCTCCTGGCTTCTGCTAATTCACTTGGCATCAATTCATATAAGGCTTTTGAGGTTTTTCTGAAGTCTATCTGCTCATCATTTCTTACAGCACAACAGTATTCCATTATATTCATATACCACAACTTGTTCAGCCATTCCCCAGTTGATGGGCATTTCCTCAATTTCCAATTCTTGGACACCACAGAAAGAGCTGCTATAAATATTTTTGTACATATGGGTCCTATTCCCATTTGTATGATCTCTTTGAGATACAGCTGTAGAAGTGGTATTGCTGAATCAAAGGGTATGCACATTTTTATAGCCCTTCGGGCGGAGTTCCAAACTGCTCTCCAAAATGGTTAGATCAGTTCACAATTCCACCAACAATGAATTAGTGTTGCAATTTTTCCAAGTCTCCAGCATTTATAATTTTCCTTCTTTTTTTTTTCATGTTAGCTAATCTGACAGGTGTGATGTAGTACTTAAGAGTTGTCTTGATTTACATTTCTCTAATCAAGAGTGATTTAGAGCATTTTTTTATGTGACTAGAGAGTTTTAATTTCTTCCTCTGAAAACTGCTTATTCATATCCTTTCACCATTTATCAGTTGGGGAATGATTTTTATTCTTATAAATTTGACTCAGTTCTAGATATTTTATTTTTTAGAAAAGAGGCCTTTTTCAGAGACACTTGAAAAGATTCTTTCCCAATTTTCTTCCCTCCTAATCTTGGGCACATTGCCTTTGTTTGTACAAATCTTTTCAATTTAATGTAATCAAAATTATTCATTTTGCATTTCACAATATCCTTTATCTCTTGTTCGGTCATAAATTATTCTGTTCTCCATAAATTTTGCAGGTAAACTCTTCCTTGCTCTCCCAGTTTGCTTATAGTATGAGACTTTTTATCTAAATCATGTACCTATTTCGACTATCTTGGTATGTGGTGTAAGATGCTGGTCTATGCCCAGTTTCTGCCATATTATTTTCCAGTTTTTCCAGCAGTTTTTGTCAATTAATGAGTTCTTATCTCAGAAGCTGGAGTCTTTGGGTTTATCAACCAGTAGATTATTAAAGTCATTGACTACCGTGTCTTGTGTACCTAAACAATTCCACTCATCCACCACAATATTTCTTAGCCAGTAATCCAAGTAGTTTTAATGATTGCTGCTCTATAAATGAAATACTACTGTTTCATAAGAAATTATGAAAGAAGTGGTTTCAACAAAATCTGAGAAGATGCCTATGGTTAAAGTGAGCAAAACTAGGAGAACATTTCATACAATATCCACAACATTATACAACAATATTAAAAGTCCAAAGACCTCTATTCAACACTATTACCGGGCGTTTCAGGGGACCGGACAAGAGGCATGTTAACTAGCTCCTGACAAAGTTGTTTTATGAACTCGAGGCACAGAATGAAACATAAATTTTTGAACTTGGCCAACAAGGATTCTTAAATGGGGGGAGGGGGAGACATGAGGTCAAGAATATCAGTTTTAAAAAACAAACAAGAAAACAGAATTAAGAACCAGGCACACGGCAGCCAGTTGTCATGGTCCACCCTGATCAGTGATCGCTCTGGAATAGACCAGGCTGTCTATGTCTGTGGTCCCCCCCCTCACCCATTGAGAAGGAAATTCCAAATTATTTTCTTTCGTGTCGCATTTCCTTCAATCGCGCAGTCACCTCACTCCATAGAGGAGCTCGCACTAACGCTGTATGACGCGAGTTGTTTTATTCACACCCCAAAGTGACAAGTAAAACCCAGGCCGTCCTCAGCTTCTTCTAGAACCGCGGGCGTAAAGTGGCCCTTGACTCTGACCCCTCTGTTTGTTGCTGTGGCCGTTTCGTCCTTCAGTTGTTTTCTGCCTCTGCTTGTCGTCCTCCAGATTTTCCGATCCCCATCTGCCCTAAATGTCTGCAGTCACGGGGGTCAGGAGGAGTTTTCTTAGCAGCTCCACAGCCTGTGGTCTGGTCACTTCTGCACTGAAACTGTAGGCAGTTGCTTCTTGATCGTAGACGGATACACTCTACTGCAGTGAAACAGTGACCACGCATTTTAAAGCCCTGCCAGTGTTTTCTCAGAGGCATCCCTGCCCGAACACAGGGAGCGAGTTCATTCCACAGGCTGATGGCCCGGAAGGGCCCCGGGTCACCCCGCAGCTCTCCACGTCATCAGGGGCTCCCCTAGCGCTCTCCTGGGACTCCACCCCAGCCTTGGCACCAACTGTCCAACGGGCGGCGCGAGAGCCTTTGTGGCTTAACGCGTTCGACGGGGTTCGGTGACGCGGATTGGCTGGAGGCGGAGCCACGTGACGCCTTGGGAGGGTGATGGTGCCTGCAATTAATTTCGAAAGCCACTCTGTATAGCTTCATGTCAGCGTATTAAGACTGATCTATTTATTTAATTAGAAATATTCACTTTACAAACAACGATGTTCTTCAGTTGGTACTGGAATTTTATTAATTTGCTGTATTTAGTAGCTAAAACACTTCATAAAACATAAAACATTCATATGCAACATAAAAAATAGAGCATTTTCTATCAAAGTGATAACAATATACCTGTGTTTCACCAATTGATTCTGCTGTAGAATTACAAAAAGAAATGCGACACCCTGGTTTTCCATGGGAAATAATAGGGCACAACCATCATTTAATAGGTATAGATAATTGTAGAAATAGGGCTAAAGAGGTTGAAAAAACAAACTGGAAGGGATATGAAGAAGTTTCTTTTTCTTTTTTTTTTTTTAAAGCAATTGGGGTTAAGTAACTTGCCCAAGGTCACACGGCTAGGTTTTTGTTTGTGCGGATTAAGTGTCGGAGGCCGGCTCCGAACTCAGGTCCTGATTCCAGGGCCGGCGCTCTATTCACTGCGCCACCTAGCCGGCCCTAAGAAGTTTCTTTTAAAAGGAATGAAAGAGAGTCATTCTTACTACAAAGATAAATTCTGATGGGGACAGAAGCTATAACACTTTAGAACAAGGATGGAGGGAGAAAATAAACAGTTCTTAAATTTATATTAAGTATGAGGAAAGGCACATGACTCCTTTGGAAAGAAACTTCCTTTTCCTTCATGGCAGAGAGAGAAAGGAAAGGAGAAGGAGGAATAAGAGAATAATCATGATGTAGTGGTGGTGATGGTGATGACCACGACCAAAAATTGTTATGATCATGATGAAGAAAAGGCCACATGATGTGTCATAGGGAATCACTCCTGAAAGATGCCAATATTTCTAATACATTCTGAGATTTCATCACATAATGGGAAAAAAAAAACATTGTAGGATTGTGATTAAAGGGATGGTGACTCATGTTTTAAAACTAGGTGTGGAAATTTGGTCGTCACATACTTTCTCTGGGACTCATTTTCATCATCTGTGGGATAGTTAGATAATGTCTGATGTCCTTCTGAACCCTCTAAATCTGTGATTCTAAAATATGCTCACATAGCTTTGATTTTTTTTAAAGTAGGGAATGTAACATGTCTCAAGTCTAAATATCTATTATAAGAGTCTTCCCTTAGATCGTTTAGTGGACAGTTGATAATTGAGAGATATTTGATAGAGTTCTAAACTTGGAAACAGAAAAACCTGAGTTAAAATCTTGCCTCAGTAACTTACTAGCTATAGGAATATAGGAAAACCTTCTTCAGCTTCAGTTTCCTCATCTGTAAGTTGATGATAAGAATATTACCTGTCAACAGAATAAAATGAGACATTTTAACATGTAACACACTTTGCAAACCTTAAAGAACTTCATAAAAGTTTGATATCTTCTAAAAAGGATAAAATACAAACTGCTAGAGCTTAAGATGAATGGACACTAATAGAGTTCACAATTAAATGGAATATAATTGGTCCAACTGTTAAGACTATTACTAAATTAGACTTTTTCTGGTTGTTATATTTAAAAAAATTGCCTTTATACCTTTTAAATCATTGACCCCCAAGGAAAGTTTCATTTGTAACTTGATGATGACATATAAATACTGGTGATCAGATCTCCTTTTGTCAGTTTGAATTAATTTCTCTGAACATCATTCATTTATTCTATAAGCATCTATTAAGTATATATTCTAATATGAGGGTAATAAAAATGCTTTAGAATGCTCAGAAATAGAAGAATGTAATTTACATTTTTTACAAAGCATGTTGGAATGGACCCAAGTCACAATTACCAATCACTTGAGTGATTCTTTTCACTTCTATAGGGCCTAATTCCCCTAATTTTAAAATGAGGGAATGACATTCCTTAATAGCAAAATGAGAGAATAACATTAGGTAATATCTATGGACTCTTATAGTTCTAACATTCTGTGATGTAAAATGGACATTCTACATTTAAAATATTAATGATATGCTATTTATTTTGCATGATTTGGAAGAAGCACTTTGCAAACCTAAAAAGTGTTATTCATATATATATGTATATATGCACATATCTTCCTTTGTTTTCTTTCTCCCTTAGTGATCTCATCAGTCACATGAGTTCATATATTATCACAATGAAAATTATTCCAAAATTTATATTTCCTACCCTAATACCTCTCTCATGTTAACAATTACACACTATAAAGTTCCATATGTTTTCCTAAAAGCCATCTCAAACTAATTAATTCTCAGAGGAACTCATTAAACTGTCTCCAACCATATTCATTTCCAAACTTCCATATTTCTTTTGCTAATACCAGCGTCGTTTATGCCTGAACTTTGCAAACTTGAAGACATATTTGATTTTCCCCTCTCTTACACTCATAAATCTAGTCAGTTGCCAAATTTTGCCAGATCCCCCCCCTCCCCTCAAATTTTCCCTTATATCCCTTTCTTCCTTTCCCATTGTATTGACTCTTGTCCAACTCCCCATTCTTTCTCACCTGGACTGTTGACATTGCCTCCTAATATGTTTCCATGGCTCCAGAATTTATTCTTCTTCATCTATCCTCTCCATGATACCAAATTGCTATTCCTGAAACCTTGTATCTAACCCTATTCTCCACCAACTTTACATCATTGACTCTGGCAATACAAAGTTCTCAATCTGGTAATAATCTGGTATTTATCTACCTATCCAATCTCATTTCAAATTACTTCCTTTGACTCTGTTTTAGGCAAATAGTATTACCAAATAGTTTGCTTTTAAAAAATCATTCTTTGTTTATTGAAACTTATGAAACTTTTATAGTGTAGCAAGAACTGCTTCAGCTTAAATTCCACTGGCAAAGATTTCCAAAATACTTCCATGATATAGTGGTGATTGCTGTTCTTTGTTTTGTTTAATTTCAAAGACAGTTTAATTCAAAATGCTCCTGCCTGGAAAAACAAGATATATGACATAGAATCTGCACATGCTCTAGTAACTTATTTCACTGTACATTATGTGTTCTATTCATACAACCCAGAATTTGAACAACAATCCAACATTTAAATTAAGAATCAAGGCTTGGAGTGAGCTACGGGTCACTGCAGTTCGTAATGTCTATTGATTATTCAAAGCTCTGATCTACAGAACAGTATGTATTTAAATCAGTGTTTTGCCTGAAAAATCAAGATTTTGATAGTTGTTATTTGTGGTGAAAAAAAGCTGTTAACTTTTAAAACATGATGAATCTTTGTGGATAAAATTTTCTTGGAAATGAAAGTCTATACAAACACTGTCCTTTCTGTTTATCTTCTAAATATTAATTCTTTTCACTATTTCTAGTACAATATGGAAAGATTTTCTTGGGTACTGGCACAATGTTCATGTCAACAATATTCTTCTGAATACAGAAAAATGTTATATAGCTAATAGTATTATATGTTATATATATATGTATTATATATATATATATTATATATATATATGTATTAAATGTTATATAGCTAATAGTAAGACCCAAAATATGAAAGGAATCGAGTAGTATCTATTCTTCCAGATGCAGATGTTGTGAATGTGCAGAATGTGAAAAGCATTCCCAATCAGGTATGATGAGCTGAACTGTGGCCTAAGATGATCATTTCCAGTGTTTTCGATTTAGAAACATACATTTTATTTCCTTTTCAATTAAATCTTTCTATTTTTTCCAGTGGTAAAATGGTCTCAAGAAGAAAAAACAATTTATTTTATGAGGCAAGGGAAACTCCCTCAATCTCCTCTAAGAAAAATTACAATAAAGGGCTTTCTAAGAATAATAATTAAAGTACCATTGGAGAGTCAAACAGCAATACAATTGTACATGATAACACATTTGGGCTCTGGAGAAAGAATAAAAGCAAAGAAAATATTAGCACCGAAAAGCTAATATTTCACTGATTCCAGTATAAATCATAAAATGGCAAAATCCCAAGTCCTCTAAAGCACTTATATCATCCATTTGAAGTTGTTAGTCAGAATGGTTCTTACAAAAAGAGAAAACTCATTCACCATAAACAAAACAAAAACTGAACAGCAAAAATGCTTCTTGCTTTCCCACATTTGATGCAGAAAAAATACAAAACTCTTATGAATTTGGACTCAAAGATGTAAACAGGTGGAAAGAAAGCTCTCAGTGATCAAAAAGGTTTTGATGCATTTTGACACATATTTTTTTTTACAATTTCATAGCTACAGTGATTGAAAATCAGATCAGAATAAGCATAAACAAAGGGAAAATTAAATTATTTTAGAAACATTTTATATTCTCCCTCAAATTTTATTTTCCATCAGGAAAAGACAAAAATGTTTTTAGTCTGGCTCTCAACAAAGAAAAATGCTTTATTTAAAAATTCATAAGAACAATTTATATGCAAATTTCAAAAAGCCCATATTTTGTTCATAGTTAAATTAGTCTGGATAATAAAATGAGAAATATATAGGGCAGCCTGCTACAATCATGGAGTCTGAATATTATTTGGCTTTTCAATAAAGTTTAAGGACTCAGTTTTAAAATAGCATCTAACCATTATATAATTTTAATAATTGCTTGATCAGTATTTTTACTTCTAAAGTTTAAATTATGTTCAGCTTTCCCTTTTGTTCTATAAATGATCCAGGTAAATTGCTCTGATTTTCAAATGGTTGATCTACAAAATACAAAGTATTACAGCAAACTAATGCCCCACCCTGGAAAAATAATTTCGAAAACAAATCAAGAACTTTTGAAAAGTTAACACAAAACCTTCTGAGATGAATTTAAATCAAATATTTGTAAGGTTCTGAAGATAGCAGCTATGATAAAATTTACACATTACCCTAACATTAAATAATATTCATTGTAATTGTAAGCAAAAGGCTATTCCAAAGAAAAGCGCATATCAAAAAGGGATTCATTTGTAATGATGCACCTGATAAAGTAATTATAAACACTTTATTTCATAAAGACTCCAGTATAATAACTTTTAGCTCAAAGGGCAGATTAGAGCTTTAGATGCATGACCGAAAAAATAGTGCTTTTCATAACATTAATTTTCTGAGCAGCACTCACTAGTATGATGAAATATACTTAAAAGGTTACACTTTTGGGGCGGCTAGGTGGTGCAGTGAGTAAGAGCGCTGGCTTCGGAGTTGGGATGACCCGGGATCGAATCCGGCCTCAGAAAATGAGCACCCACACATGAATAATGACTAGCCGTGTAACCTTGAGCACGTTACTTAACCCCAATTGCTTTAAAAAAAAAAAGTTACACTTTTAAAATGTCATTAGCACACCCCATTCTTGTATAGTAGTGTTAAAAGGTCTTCCAAAGATAGATCAATGTAGGCCTGGTTTGATTTTCTCAGTTAAAGCAATTATAATGTTAAGATCGCCCTCTGCTGTTCAATGGAGATCTATCTTCAGAGTTTCAGAGAGAATTAAATGGCTTTTTTCCCTTCTGTGTATCATCCTCCATGTATTTTATTAGCGTTAAGCCTTTTCTATGAAGGACAAGTAGAAACAGTGCAAGAAAAGTACTTCTCAGAGACAAACCACGTTTCAAATGAAAGACCTGATTCAAGAAGGCTTTACTAGTGTGTCTCTGTGTAGGACATCTTGAAATACATTCTAATCAGGAGTGAAGCTTTCATCTGTACACATAATTGTATCCTGAGCCACATCTTCTTCTGAAGTGGCTCTCCAAAACATAGTCAGCTCTGATCTCATGTAATTCTGCTGGTTATAAATATGTTTGTGACAAGGTAGCATCTGTTTCACTGTAATAACATCGACATCTATGTGTATAGTGAGATATGGGCCACACGTGAATTGTCAGTAGGGGAACACAAGACTTCCGGTTGAATCCTTGAGAAGGCCTTGTACAAATAACTCAGATTCACACTTAAATAAAGACTCATTCTTACAAAGCCTGGAGCATCTTCTTTCTGAAGAGTCAGAAAAAGGCACAATGTCCTCACTATCTTATTCACTTTCTAATGCTACCTGCTACTCTAGAACAGACACAGGTCTACAGGTGGGAGCTGACGGCATTGAGAAGGAAACCTTCACGGCAATTATCCCCAATGGCATCATCTTTTAGCACTGTATCACTTATATCTGTTTCCTCAGAAACACGGTGTGATTTCATAGATGAAAGGAGTTCCATTACAAGAATAACCTCTCCAGTGAGCACTGATTGTGAGCTTCCATTCTTTCTGTTCCTTCTAATACTAAGACATTCTCTTGCCTCTTCTTATGCATCCATATCCTTCCTTTCCTGACGATGTGCATTAATCTATCAACACACACTCTGTGAAGGGGAAGGTAGAAATTGAATTCAGTGTGTGAAAGCATTATTGACAGTCCTGTATGTACTCCTGTCCCTATTCCAGTTTCCATTAAAGATTAATGAAACAACAATTACTCCTTTTTCAGAAACCACAAAAAACTTCACATCTATGGTTCCATTTTCTGCATTCTGAAGGATTTCTCCATTTAAAGTATAATTAGCAAGAACAGTTATTTCTCCATCACTGAGAAGCGGTTGTTGTGTCTTGGGAGCCCAAATATGCCTTACTTTAGGACCAAGAAAGTTGTCTCCGTATGCAAAAGTAACTGCTAATAAGGATCAATCACCATCTAAAGTGATCTCAGTTTTGGCAACAGCTGGAGTGATGGCAGACAGAGAGTAGAAGTGATTGCATCCTAATTAGCACATTATCAAAATATTCAGGTGACAATAAGCAGCTGCTGCAGCCTCCTCCAACTAACAACCATCTGTTTTTCATTCTTGAAAAGGGCCAAAATGGCATCACTATGTTAGAGTCAAGTTACAGTGTGACCAGCTCTGGCTGATCAAACCAATATGAGCTCAGAATGTTCTATCACAGGTCAGGCACAAAAGGCCCATGTGAACATGTGGGGTAAATTTTCTAAATCTGTGCATCTCATGTTTCTTCTGAGCTCCTTTAATGCTGCTTTACTCATAGAGCACAGCACCTTCTCTAATATAGGCATGCCATTATGAGCAGGCCTGTGCCAGTGTCTCCCAGGTCACACAATCAATCCCAAAGTTCTTAAGAGAGACCTTCAGACTGTCCTTGTAGCATTTCTTCTGAACACCATGTCAACGATTGCCCTGTGTCAGTTTTCTCCATTAAATATTCTTTTTGAGATGAAAACGTTTTGCATTCGAACAACGTGGCCAGCCCATCAGACTTGAGCTCTCTGAAGTACAATCTGAATACTTGGCAGTTTAGTTCAATAAAAAATTCAGTGTCTGGTATCTTTCTTATTTTACCACGAAGTCTTCAGAATCTTCCTATGACAATTTAAATGGAAGCAATTCAGTTTCCTGGCATGGCATTGGTATGCTGTCCAGGTTTCAAAGACATACAACAATGAAGTCAGCACAATGGCTCTGTAGACCTATAGTGTGGTAGTCAATCTAATACCTCTTCTCTCCCACACTTTCCTTTGGAGCCTCTAGCTCTGGCAATGTATCAACTTCATTATCAATGTGTACATCCCTGGAAAGTACACTACCAAGGTAACGAACTCATCCACTGCATTTATAACTTTTCCATTTGCTGTAATCAGTGATTCCACATATAGATGGTGCTGTGGTGGCTGATGGAGCACCTGTGTTTTCTGGATATTAATTATTAGGCTAAAAGCAGCACAAGCAGCAGATTCATACTTTGTGGCATCACAGCTTCAGAGATAGCATTGAGTGCACGATCATCTGCAAACAGAAATTCATGTACCAATAATTCCTTCACTTTGGTCTTGGCTTGTAGCCTTTTCAAGTTGAAGAATTTACAATCAGTGTTATAGCTTACCTTTATGCTATGTTTGTCCCCACTGAAGGCATTTGACAACATGGTTGAAAACATCATACTAAAAAGCATGGGAGCAATCACTCAGCCTTGTTTCACTCCACTGGTGACTGGGAAAGCACAAGATCATTGTCCATCATCCAGAACCTGGGTGAGCATGTCTTCATGAAACTGATGTACAATGCTGATGAACTTCTCTGGGCAATAAAATTTTGATGTAATTTTCCATATGCCTTCATGACTAAAAGTATTGAAGGCTTTGGTAAGATCTACAAAAGTTGTTTACAAAAAAAGTTGTCTGTTCTGTCCTGGCAATTGAATTTGTTTCTGAGATTTTTAATGCCTTAACAATGGTCAGTAATTGCAAAGGTACAATGCCTCACTGAGAAAGGTATAAACTCTTTTCTGTTCAAATTTAGTAACCACCAGAGAGCTATCATTTCTATTTTGTGAAAATTATTTTCAGGTACTTAACTTCTTTATTGTTTATCTGTTAGCTTTGTCTAGATTTGGAAGGGGTACACTGAGTTCCCCTACCATGATATAGTTTTACTATTTTCTCTAGTATTCAATTAATTTCTAAGTTTCTAGATACTATGGTGTTCAATGAATATATGTCATAAATTTTGCTTCATTATCTATGGAATATTTAGGTATAATATATAAAGTTTTCCTGCTTATCTTTTTTTTAAATTATGACGATTTTTATTGTTAACCTTATCTGAAATCATGATTGTTACCCCTCCTTTTGTGAGTTTGAAAAAGCATACTTTTTTGAAGGTGTGTTCAGAGAAAACTAGTACTTCTGGTGTGAATGCTGCTGCCTTTTTCAACACTGCTTTCCATCTTTTGGGTCCACCTCTTCTACCTAACTCTCACCTGTGGCCACAAGAAGCTGTAGCACATGCAGTGGCCACACCCCAGTAAACAGTTTTGGCAGATAGGCTACACCAGATTGAGACCATCTGAGGGATCTCAAACCAATGGTGAGTTCAGGGGATGTCTACCCCAAGAATATGAAGACTTCCTCTGGTGGAATGGGAGGATGAGAACAATCTGTTTCAACAGCCTTGAAGGCAACCAAAGCAGGTGCTGTGAAACTCTTAGAACTTGATTAGAAATTGAAGGAGCCAAGGTCATCCACTGCATCTTGAGCCATCAATTCCATGATATAATGAAGCACGGGGGTGCTTAGTACAAGGTTCTAGGTTTGGCGACCCCTTGTGGCAAGCTTAGGAGAAGACACCAAAATGTTGCACAGGATGAGCAGGTATGAATAGGTTGTGACTAACATCTTTGAAAAAAAGCATGAAAATATAAAATAAACCCACATAAATCCTCAGCATAAATTTCTAACGAAATTCAACAGCAAGAGAGAGAAAGAGAAATCCCATTTAAAGTTACTGTAGACATTATAAAATATTTTGGGATCTATCTACCTGCCAAAACAAACCCAGGACCTATATGAACACAACTACAAAACACTTATCACACAAATAAAGTCAGATCTGACTAATTGGAAAGACATCAATTGCTCATGGCTGGGTCAAGCTAATATAATAAAAATGACAATTTTACCTAAATTAAATTATATACTTAGTGCCACACCAATCAATTTACCAAAAAACTAGTTTATAGAGCTAGAAAAAATAGTAACAAAATTCATTTAGAAGAACAAAAGGTCCAGAATATCAAGGGAATTAATGAAAAGAAATGCTAGGGATGGTGGACTAGCTATACTAGATTTTCATCTGTACTATAAAGCAGCAGTCATCAAAACTAATTGATACTGGCTGAGGAATAGAGTAGTGGATCAATGGAATAGATTGGGTACAGGAGACTCAGAAGTCAATGACTATAGTAATCTACTGTTTGATAAACCCAAAGACCCTAGCTTTTGGGATAAGAACTCACTATTTGACAAAAACTGCTGGGAAAGCTGGAATATGGCATGGCAGAAACTGGACATAGACCATTATCTAACACCATATACCAAAATCAAGTCTAAATGGGTGCATGATCTAGGTATAAAGGCTGATATTGTAAGCAATCTGGGAAAGCAAGGAATAGTTTACCTGTCAGATTTGTGGAGAGGGGAAGACTTTATGACAAAACAAGAATCAGAGAGCATTATAAAATGCAAAATGGATAGTTTTGATTACATGAAATTGAAAAGCATCTGTACAAAGCCAATGTAACCAAGATTAAGAGGGAAGTGGAAAATTGGGAAAGAATTTTTACAACCTATGTCTGATAAAGGACTCATTTCTAAAATATACAGAGAATTGAGTCAAATCTATAAGAATACAAGTTGCTTTCCACGCTGCCCCAAAGAGGGTTCCATACGGCATTGTTCTCGGTTTCTGTCGTAACTTTAAAGGAAAACTTTCACAGTGTCCGGAGCCCTGGATGTCCTCCAGATGAAGGAGGAGGATGTCCTCAAGTTCCTGGCTGCAGGAACCCATCTGGGCAGCACCAATCTGGACTTCCAGATGGAACAATATATTTACAAGAGAAAGAGTGATGGCATCTACATCATAAATTTGAAGAGAACTTGGGGAAAACTTCTGCTGGCAGCGCGTGCCATTGTTGCTATAGAAAATTCAGCCGATGTTAGTGTCATCTCATCCAGGAACACTGGCCAGAGAGCTGTTCTGAAATTCGCTGCTGCCACTGGCACCACAGCTATTGCTGGACGTTTCACACCAGGAACCTTCACCAACCAGATCCAGGCAGCTTTCCGGGAGCCCTCGCCTCTTGGTGGTCACTGATCCTCGGGCAGATCACCAGCCTCTGACTGAAGCATCCTATGTTAACCTCCCAACCATTGCCCTGTGAAACACAGACTCCCCACTTCGCTATGTGGACATTGCCATTCCATGTAACAATAAGGGAGCTCACTCCGGGGGTCTGATGTGGTGGATGCTGGCCCGTGAAATCCTGCCGATGCGTGATACCTTCTCCTGGGAACACCCATGGGAGGTTATGCCTGATCTTTACTTCTACAGGGATTCAGAGGAGATTGAAAAGGAAGAGCAGGCAGCAGCTGAGAAGGCAGTGACAAAGGAGGAGTTTCAGGGTGAATGGACTGCACCCGCCCCAGAATTCACTGCTACTCAACCAGAGGTAGCTGATTGGTCCGAGGGAGTACAGGTGCCATCTGTGCCCATTCAGCAGATTGGAGTGCTCAGCCGGGCTACTGAGGACTGGTCTGCAGCTCCTACTGCTCAGGCCACCGAGTGGGTAGGAACTATTACAGAGTGGTCTTAAAACCCAGATGCTCTAATAGTGTTGGAAAAATGCTGATTGAAAATAAACATTGGTTTCTTAACAAAAAAAAAAAAAAAGAATACAAGTCATTCCCCAATTGATAAATGGTCAAAGGATATGAACAGGCAGTTTTCAGAGGAAGAAATTAAAGATATCTATAAGCATATGAAAAAATGCTCTAAATCACTATTGATTAGAGAAATGCAAATCAAAACAACTCTGAAGTGCCACATCTCACCAGTCAGATTGGCTAAGATGACAAAACAGGAAAATGACAAATGCTAGAGAGGATGTGGCCAAATTGGAACACTAATGCATTGTTGGTGGAGTTGTGAATTGATCCAGCCATTCTGGAGAGCAATCTGGAATTATGCCCAAAGGGCTATAAATAATTTCATACCCTTTAACCCAGCAATACCACTTCTAGGGATATATCCCAAAGAGATCATAGAAGTGGGAGGAAGACCCACATGTACAAAAATATTTATGTCAGCTCTTTTTGTGGTGGCAAAGAATTAGAAATCAAGGGGGTGCCCATCAATTGGGGAATGGCTGAACAAGTTATGGTATATACATGTAATGGACTACTGTTGTGTTATAAGAAACGAGGAGCACATGGATTTCATATTTACCTGGAGAACCTTATGTGAACTGATGCTGAGTGAGAAGAGTAGAGCCAGGAAAAATCTGTACACAATTACGGACACAATGTATGTATGACAACCAACTTTGATAGACTGGACTCTTCTCAGCAATTCAGGGTTATAAGTCAACCCCAAAAGTCTCATGATGGAGAGAGATGTCTACGTCCAGAGAAAGAACTGAGTTTAAATCCAGATTGAAGCAAACTACCCACTCTTTTTCTTTTTCCTGTTTGCTTTTGTTTCCTCTTTCCCATTGTTAGTTCCATCTGATACAATCCTTCTTTATAACCTGACTAATTTCTAATGTGAAAGTATTTGCAGATACTATAGTTGATTGTATGCTGCCATGGCTGGGGCAGGGGGGGAGGGAGAGAAAATTTGAAATTCAAGAATTCTGGAAATGAATCTTGTAAACTAAAAATAAATTAATAAAGACAAAAAAAAGCATGGAAAATGGATAAAAAATTTTAGGACTATTTAAATAAACTTCAGATTTAACTATTTGCATAATTTCCTTGAGAATCAGGATTTTTTTTTCTTTGTATATGAGGGTTCTAGCATTGTACTTTAAGCCACATCATAGATAATAAATAAATATTTCATTGAATCGGATTTCAATTTTAATTAATATTATTTGCATCTTTTTTTTTTTTAAGCAATTGGGGTTAAGTAACTTGCTCAAGGTTACACGGCTAGTCATTTGATTTATGCGTGGGTGCTCATTTTCTGAGGCCGGATCTGATCTCGGGTCATCCAAACTCCGAGGCCGGCACTCTTACTCACTGCGCCACCTAGCCGCCCCTTTAGGGCAATTGGGGTTAAGTAACTTGCCCAAGGTTACACGGCTAGGTTTTTGTTTGTGCGGATTAAGTGTCGGAGGCCGGCTCCGAACTCAGGTCCTTCTGATTCCAGGGCCGGTGCTCTATTCACTGCACCACCTAGCCGCCCCTATTTGCATCTTTTGAGAGGGTAAATAGTGCTAATGACTTCTCTTTCTGCTCTTTCCTGTTGAATCACCTTCTGTCCTTTCTTTTTTCATTCCATTTTCCTTTCATCAAAGCTCAAAAGAGCAGGGGCTAGTGAGAATTAAGAGATCTGGTAAGGAATTGGTTAATGGTTGGGACAGAAAGAGGATAGACAGAAAGAAAACAGTCAACTGATTCACTGTCCACTTGTTTCAGAATATATACTGGGGGTAATATTAAACTTTTCATTTCATACCAAAATATTTTATAGAACTAAAAAAATAACAAAATTCATTTGGAAGAATAAAAGATCCAGAAGGTCAAGGGAATTAATGAAAAGAAATGAACAACCCATAGAAGGTCTTAAATTTTATTATTAAGCAATCATCAAAACTACTTGGTACTGGCTAAGAAATAGATTTGTGGATAAGTGGAATATGTTAGGTACACAAGACAGAGCAGTCAATGCTTGTAGTAATCTACTGTTTGATAATCCAAAGACCCCAGCTTCTGGGATAAGAACTCACTATTTGACAAAAACTACTGGGAAAACTGGAAAATTGTGTGGCAGAAACTGGGCATAGACCATCTTGTACCATATGCCCAAATAAAGTACAAATGGTTACAAGATTTGGACATAAAAACTGATAATTTAAGGAAATTAGGAGAGCAAAGAATAGTTTAGCTGTCAGATTTATGGAGAACAGAGGAATTTATGACCAAATAAGAGACTGAGAACATTATGAAATGCAAAGTGGATAATTTATTACATTAAATTTAAAAACGTTTTGCACAAAGCCAATGCAACAAAAATGAGAAGGGAAGCAGAAAACTGGGAAAGAATCTTTACAACCAATATCTCTGATAAAGGCCTCACCTCTAAAATATACAGAGAACTAAGACAAATTTATAAAAATTCAAGTCATTCTCCAGTGGATAAATGGTCAGGATATGAAAAGGCAGTTTTCAGAGGAAGAAATTAAAGTTATCTATAGTCATATGAAAAAATTATCTAAATCACTATTGATTAGAGAAATGCAAATCAGAACAACTCTGAGGTACCACATCACACCTAATGGAATGTCTAAAATAACAAAACTGGAAAACTACAGATGCTGGGGAAGATGTGGGAAAATTGGAACACTAATTCATTATTGGTGGAGCTGTGAGTTGATCCAACCATTCTGGAGAACAATTTGGAACCATGCTCAAAGGGCTATAAAAATATTTAACCCAGCAATAATACTTCTAGGGCTGTATCCCAAAGAGATCATAAAATGGGAAAGGCACCCTCATGTACAGAATATTTATAGCATCCCTTTTTGTGGTGGCAAAGAACTGGGAATTGAGGGGATGCCCATCATTTGGGGAATGGCTGAACAAGTTGTGGCATATAAATGTAATGGAATACTATAGTGCCATAAGAAATGATGATCAGGCAGACTTCAGAAAAACCTGGAAAGACTTATATGAACTGATGCTGAGTGAAGTGGGCAGAACCAGGAGAACATTTTACACAATAACAACTATATTGTATGATGACCGAGTTTGATAGACAACTCCAAAAGACTCATGATGGAAAATGCCACACAACCAGAGAAAGAAGTATGGAGTCTGAATGCAAACTGAAGCATGCTATTTGCTCTCATTTTTTGTTTAGTTTAATTTAGTTTTTTTCCTCATGGTTCCTCCCATTCATTCTAATTCTTCTATACAACATGACTAATTTTAAAATATGTTTAATAAGAAGTATATGTAGTGTTTGTATCAGATTGCATGCACTCTTTGAGAGAGTGGAAGTGAGGGAGGTGGAAAAAATGGAAAACTTATGAAAGTGAATGTTTAGAATTAAAAATAAATGGTTTATTTAAAAAAAAGACCCCTAATGCCTGTACAGTGACTTAAAAGGCGCAAATAATTATCATTTCTTTTCTATTGTATTTTTATTTATTTAGTTTTTTAATTTATTTTTGTTCAGTCTTTACAATCTATCACTTTAATGTTATATGTTTCTTTTCCAAAAATTTCTAAGGTAAATTTATATTCAAAATTTAATAAGATTGAAAACCACTATGCATTTTTTAAAAATATACAGTTGGTTGTTAAGTGTAATGGACATATTTGAAGCATATTTTAGTGTAGAGATAAAGCTCTGTATTGCCAAGGCAATATTTACAGCATCAACTGTGACTATGAATATGCAGTTGGAGTTCTAAATCGCAAAATATAAGACTTTCCATAGAGAAGAAAGAAATAAAACATTTATTCTGACACCAGAAAGCCAAATTCCAACACCAGAAAACATAATTCATCATAGCAATAAAGAAATTAATACATATTATCACTGCAGGAAGCAACACCATCCCAAAGCCTTACCCCTGGTTAGACCTTCCCACAAAAAAAACACAAACCTACCTGTCTCCTTTCCAGCATCCTCTCCTCCTTCCTTACTAACTGCTCTGACTAGCAGCTTCCTCTCAACTCTGCTCCACTCTTCTTGCTCCACCCATTCAGCAAACTCCTCCCACCATAGGCTCCGTGTGATTACATTCAGCCTATTAAGGGGCAGGGAAGATCTTCAAATTCCCATTATCATTATATTCCACCCTAAGATCTCTCATGACCCTTACACAGGTCAATGGGACTTTACAGGTAACTGATGTCAATGGAACTTTACAACTATATAACAGGGATAACAGAAAATAAGCACATAACAAAATATCTTAGGGTGGGGCTTAAGAAGAAGCAGCCTATCATTCCCGCCCCTCTCCCTTGCCCCCCCACCCCCCGCAAATGAATGGGACCTAAAATCTTGGGGTGAGGGGTGAAGGTCTCCTCTTCCTTAGCTACTTCCTGCTAAAATTGGATGTGGAACTGTCCCTGCCCCAAGAGGTCCCATTTGAGAGGTCAGTTCTTTAGCTGGCACCCCAAGCTTGTTCAATGCCAGTTCCGGGGGTCACACATCACAGTCATGGACAGGGGTTGATATCTGACTTAAGTGATTAGGCATTTACATGTAAAGGGTACTAAGCCAGCAGGAAACAAATCTAGCAAACAAGTTTAACAGACAAAATGCCAAAAAGAAACAAGGAGACAATAACTAGAATCAGGGTAGATATAGCATCAGCTGTGTTTCTGGAGTCCATGAATCCACTATTATAACCTCATTCATGGAAGAACATATGAGTTTAGGGTACAATTTGGTAATCATATCCTGAATAAATAACAGTTACTGTATTATTTTTTTCCATGTGCTATACTTTTTGTAGCCTTTGGATCATAGTCTGGCTCCTGATTTACCCATACTTCAACTCCTAATTTTATTCTATCAGTAGAACCCAAAATTCTGGTAGTTATTTCAGAAGAAGGGTCAGTTTTTACAAAGGTTATTGTTTCACAAGGAATAATAATCACTTGAACTATTCTATCATTTTTACAAAACTGTATGGTTTCTTCACCCAAAATTTGGGATGCCATAATAATTTCTCCTTGATAATTAGAATCTATTACTCCAGCCAATACATGTATTCCTCAATCTGCTAATCCTGATTTAGGTAATAACTGTCCAAATTATTTTTAGGGATTCTCATACATATTCCAGTGGATATTTTTCTTATTTCTTTTCTATCCAACCAAAAGTCCTCTAAACAATGTAAATCATATCCTGATAAGCCAGGTATTTCTGGAAACAGTGCTGGGACATTGTGTCTCACAGTACAATAGTCATTTGGGATTTTATGGGCTTGTTGTTTTCTATTTTGTGTCATCATTCTGGCTAGAGGTGTACTTTCTCCCAATGATCTAATTATGGAAAGCAGTAAACAAATTATCTTTCCAATGTTGATATGAATTATTAGAACTTAACTTCCTGAACTGTTCCTTCAATAATCCATCCATTCAATTAACCTAGATGTTTATGGATAATATGGAATATGATATATCCATTCTATATTGTTTAATATGCAATATCTCTTTATTTCATTACCTTTGAAATGTGACCCACTGTCACTGAATCTTCATTGGGGTTCCATAATATAGACATATGAGATCTAATGTTCCACAAGTATGTTTCTGGGTTGCATTTGTATAGGGACAAGCTACTAGTACACTGTAGCAGCAAACACCCCATCGTCCCCAGGGTGGCTGCCAACACAGGTTCTTAGATCTGCTTTTTTAAAGGAAAGCAACTCAAAATGGGTTAACAATCTTGCTTTAATCAATCAAACATATCATTTACCTAGTTCAGGGGAAAAGGTCAGCACCCTGAACATCAGAGTATACAGACAGAAACTTTTCAAGCAGACAGGCCTCCAACTCTCCAATCATTACATCCATACCAAATCACAGTTACCAGAGAGGGAAGAATCAACATCTGGGTTTTTCAAAGCCATGGCTTAACAACAGCTGCCCAGAGTCTCATCTGGTCAAATCACACAACACTTCTCAAAGTGAGCCCCAAAACAAAGTCCCACATCAAGGATTATATAGCCTTCTCCTGGCTCAGAGAATGTGACAACCCTCTTGACCCCACTGCTCAATCACAAAGCACCAAGGTGTGGGCATTCCTGAAAAACAAGCCTCTTAACCACAGGCTCAGTGTGCACTTAACCTAGGGGCAGGGAAGATCTTAAAAATTTACATTCCTATAACATAGAACTGAATAGGTGTCAACACAAGTACATATAAATTTGCATCCTTTACTTTGGGGTAGGGGTCTAATATAATATATTTGCCAAATTTGGGCTGGAACTTTTCCCCTTGTAATCTTTTCAATTACTACCCAAGCAACAATCCATTCCTTTTCCAACTGACATATATACCATTCCTCTGCTACTTGTTTTAACAATGAATGAGAGTTGCTAATACCTCAATCTTGTGCCCAGTGGTTTGTGGCCTGGATGCCTAAATGGCCAGACATTTGATACACTCATTTTACTAGTACCAAATCACTAGTTGGTTTCAAAGTATGGACAATATGTTGAGTAGCAATCTTTGTTAGTTGATCAGCATGTACTCATGTTCTGGTAAGCTGAGGGCCACATGAGCATCTATATAAAGAAACTGACAAATTAGTAGCCAAAGACATGTCCCTTTTATCTTCCCATAATTCCTTGCCCTACACTTGCTTACCATGAATTTCCCAATTACTTTCCAAAGTCTGCGTGGTACACAGGTTATAGGCTACCTTTTTCCAGTATCTTTTGTGCCCAAATATTTTGCTGTCCCATCAGTAAGCCATGCATGTTTCTTTTGTTGTTCAGTTAATCCATCATAATCCTCATTCCATTTTACCAAAGACTGTATCAACTGTTGCTTTGGTTCAGGGGATATATCATTTCCCTTAGTATCTATATTTACTAAAGACTCATGTAGGCAGGAAATTCTCTTTACTGTTTTAGATCTATTTTGATTATACCATTTCCATTTAATTGTGTTAGCCTCTTGTGCATGTCCAAATCTGTGAGAAGCTGGGGTAATCATTACCCAGGCCATAATCAGGATTCTAGGTCTTCATATTACTTCATTGTCAAGGGTCAGCTGTTCAGTTTCTACCAAAGCCCAATACACAGCTAACAACTATTTTCAAAAGGGGTATATAGAGCTCCAGATGAAGGGAGTTTCTCACCATTCAAGACACTAATGATTCTCCCATCCTTTGGGTGAATTGACTTAATATATCAGTGACCTCCTACTGAGTAAAATCCTCAATTATCTAGCTGAACTCTGTGTGGTCTCCCTGATTCCTCTGCTTTCTTCTTATTGTGGGTCAAAAGTTTGCCCTAGTAAAAGCCTCCCCATCTAACTTTGTTTCATTCTCTACCCACACATTCTCCTGGCAGTTGTTGACAGGGCAACTAGGTTCTACCTGTGCCAGAGCTTCGTGCACCTTCCTTTTGTTAGTTTTTTCTTCTTATTCTGAGCCAAACCCACAATTGCCTTCTCTCCTACCACAGTCATGAAGGTTTATGGAAAATTATGTGAAAATTTGGTTGCCCAGAGAAGTTCATCAGTATTGTATGTCAATTTCATGTCAGCGTGCTTGCTGGGGTTCTGGATAATGTACAGTGTTCTTGTACTTTCCCAGTCACTAATGGAGTTAAAGAAGGCTGTGTGATTAATCTCATGCTTTCTAGCATAATGTTTTCAATCATGTTGTGAAAGACCTTAAATAAGAACAAATGAGCATCAAGGTTAGCTACTGCCCTAGTGCTAATTCTTCAACTTGAAAAGGCTACAAGCCACAGCAAAAGTGGAAGGAGTGTTGGTACATCATTTTTTTATCTGCAGATGATTGTGCATTCAATGCAGCCCCTGAAGCTGAGATGGAACAAAGTATGGATAATTGTGCTCTGCTGCTTGTGCAAATTTTGGCCTAATAATTAACACCAAGAAAACATGGGTGCTCTATTAGCCAACACCACACCATCCATATGTAGAACCATTGCTTATAGAAAATGAAGTTTTGAATGCTGTGGATAAGTGTGATTACCTTGGCAGTATACTTATTAGGGATGTAGATATGGATAATAAGGTTGACACACTCATTGCCAGAGTTAGCTCAGTGTTTGGAAGACTCTGAAGGAGAGAGGGAGAAAAGAAGTATTATAGACTGACTACCAAACTGAAGGTCTACAGAACTGTTGTGCTGACCTCATTGTTGTATTCCTGTGAAACCTGCATAATATAGCAGTTCCACCCAGCAAACTAAATCACTTCCATTTGAGTGGTCTTAGGAAGATTCTGAAGATCACCTGGCAGGATAAGGAACCAGGTACTAAGGTCCTTTCTCAAACTAAACTGCCAAGCATTCAAACTCTACTGCAAAGAGTGCTGCTATGGTGGGTTTTCCACGTTGTTTGAATGCCAAACATGTGCTTGCCTAAAAGACTATTTTATGGAGAACTCACACAGGGTAAGCATTCACAGGTGGTGAGAAAAAATGATACCAGGACAGTCTCAGGATCTCTCTTAATTTGGAATTGATTGTGTGACAAGGGAGACACTGGCACAGGACTTCCAGTCCGGCATGTCTTCATCAGAGAAGGTGCTGTGCTCTATGAGCAAAGCAGAACTGAAGCAGCTCAAAAGAAATGCAAGATGCACAAATTTAGAGAATCCATTCCAAAAGGTCCCATGAACTATTTCTGCCCAACCTGTGGTAGAGAATTTCCGAGTCTGATCAGCCACAGTCATATGCATTGTAACTTGATTCTGATGTATTGATGTCATTTTGGTCCTCTGTGAGGATAAAGGACAACCACCCATCAACCAACCAACTTTCTATTCACTTAAAAACATTGGGGTGGGAGGTGGAACCAAGATAGTGGAATGAAAGCTGGAGCTCACCTGAACTCCTAAAGTCAATTCCTTCAGTAACCTCTAAAAAGTGAATTTGAATGGATTTTAGAGTGGCAGAATACACTGGGAGATGGAGCATGGCAGATTTCCAGTCCAGGAAAGTGCACACATAGAGCTGGTCAGGGAGAGTAGGAGAGAGGAGCATGGAGGCTGCACCAGCACAGACCCAAGACCTGACCTTAGTGGAATCAGAGTGAGCCTAGGTGAGCTGATTCACTCATCACAATGGTGATTCCCAGATCTCTCATCTCAGGATGTGGGATCTATTGGAACTGAGTAAGAGACAATCACAGCGTCCACGGCAGCAACAGCAGCTATCCCTGGAGCTATCAACCCACAGCCTGGATGTTTAAAAATTACCTACCTGAACTTCTGGGAGCCAATATGGCAGAGTATATCCCAGCTGCTCTAACCTCCCTCTCTGACCATGAAAACCCAGAGAAAATTGTCCCAGTATAAAATCCTGAAATAATGGAACCAGAGTAGACTTAGAAGTCCTAGAAGAAGAGGATAGTTGTGGGTGTGCCAAGGCTAAAGAGAAGGGTGGGAAGTGTCCCAACAAGCCCCATCTTAGATTACCAACAGGAGATTCTGAATCCCAGGAGTGTGGAGTAAGTGCTAACAATAGAACCCCAGGTGTGCCTTCACACAATCAAGGAAATCTGCAGACACCAGCATGCTTGAGCTCTAGCCCAGGGGCACAAAGGCAGAATCCTGAAGTGGTCATACCACCCTGCCCCTAAACTTTATATTGTTAGCTTCAGTGTAATCCCAGGGCAATGCAGAAAGTCCTGGCCTCGACCTCAGTCTAGGCACTCAGAGATGAATTTTTATTACATTAAATTTATTACATCAAATCAAATTTATTACATTAAATTTAAAAGTGTTTGTACAAATAAAGTCAATGTAACCAAGATTAGGATAAAAGTGGAAAATTGGGAAAGAAATTTTACAACCACTGTCTCTGATAAAGATCTCATTTCTAAAATATACAGTGAACTGTGTCAAATTTATAAGAATACAAGTCCTTCCCCAATTGATAAATGGTCAAAGGATATGAACAAGGAGTTTTCAGAGGAAGCAATTAAATATATCTATAGTTATATGAAAAATGCCCTAAATCACTATTGATTAGAGAAATGCAACTCTTAGGTAGCACATCACACCCGTAAAATTGGCTAACACGACAAAATTGGAAAATGATGAATATTTAAGGAAAATATGGGAAAGTTGGAATACTAATTCATTGTTGGTGGTGTTGTGAACTGATCTGGAGAGTAATCTGGAACTATGCCCAAAGGGTTATTAAAAAGTGCATATCTTTGACTAAGCAACACCACTTCTAGGGTTGTATCCCAAAGAGATCATAGAAGTGAGAAAAGGACCTCTGTACGTAGAAAAATATTTACAGCAGCTCTTTTTGTGGTGGCAAAGAATGGAAACCAAGGGGATACCCTTCAAATGGGGAATGGCTAAAAGAATCATGGCATATGAATGTAATGGAATACTATTATGTTATTAGAAATGAGCAGCAGACTTCATAATAATCTGGAGAGACTTATATAAACCAGTGCTGAGTGAGGAGAGCAGAACCAGGAGAACTTTCTACACAATTACAGACACTTAGTATGTGTGACGACTAACTTTGATAGACTGGGCTCCTCTCAGCAATGCAAGGTTAGAAGACAACTACAAAATACTCATGATGGAAAGGAATATCCATATCCAGAGAAAAAACTATAGAGCCTGAATGTAGATTGAAGCAAACTACTCACTTTTTCTCTTTTGTGTTTTTTGTCCCTTCTTTCTCATTGTTCTCTCCATTGGTTATAATCTTTCTTGACAACTTGACTAATGTTTAATGTGAAGGTATTTGTAGAATTATATTTGATTGTATGCTGCTATGGTGGTGAAGGGAAGGAAGAGAGGGAGGCAAAGAAAATTTGGAACCAAGGGATTGTGGAACTGAATATTGTAAACTAAAAGTAAATAAATAAATTTAAAAAACAAAACAAAATTTCTTTTATGAATGTTGGAGTTAGTACATCTGGATTCATAGGCCATCTCTTCTATTTAGAAGCTCTGTGACCTTGATTCTGAATAAGTTACAACCACTCTGGAATTCAGTTTCCAAATCTGTAAGACAAGAGAATGAAACTAAATTATCTCTAAGGTCTCTGTGATCCATCTCTGGTTTGTGATCCCATAAATGTGATCTCTAATTTGACAAGATACTTTATAATTTCCAAGTATCTCTGATTTTTGGCACAAATAAATCTTATTTACTGAGTTTCATCCTTTGCCCTCTTCTCCTTTCTCTCTATACTCTTTTGGCAAACAACTTGGCTTCCACGGCTTGATTCTTTCTAGGCAGGTGACTCACAGATGTATTGTTCCAACTTTAGGTTCCCTGCTGAACTCTTATTGGATATCTGCCAGACAACATGTTCAAACAGAGCTCCTTATCTTTCTGGTAAACATTTCCTGTTTCAAATGTTCATTATTTTTTAATGTAGATGGCACCACCATCCGACAAGCCTCTGAAGTCAACAATATATAGCCAATGTTTTGTTAAATGCTGTCACTTCTGTTTCACAACATTTCTTTTTTTTTTTTTTTTAAAGCAATTGGGGTTAAGTAACTTGCTCAAGGTTACACGGCTAGTCATTATTTATGTGTGGGTGCTCATTTTCTGAGGCTGGATCTGATCTCGGGTCATCCCAACTCCGAGGCCGGTGCTCTTACTCACTGCGCCACCTAGCCGCCCCTTTAGGGCAATTGGGGTTAAGTAACTTAGTGTCGGAGGCCGGCTCTGAACTCAGGTCCTTCTGATTCCAGGGCCGGCGCTCTATTCACTGCGCCACCTAGCCGCCCCCACAACATTTCTTATATTTGACTTTTCTATTCATTCAAATAACAATCACCTTAGTTGAGTCATTCATCATTTGTGCCTTAGATTATTTCAGTTGGTTCCTAATTAGTTATCCTACCTCTAGTCCATCCCTACTTCTGTGTATACTCCATCTTGCTATCCAGGTGATTGTGTGTAAGTGAAGATCTGATTGTCACTCTCCATTCAGTTCTGTTTGGTGTTTCCTATTGCCTCTAGGATGAAGTACACACTCCTTTCTTTAACTTTTAAAGGCCTATATGATATTTCTTCAACCTTTAAAGGCCCATTGTATATTCCTTCTGTGATCCAGTAAAATTAGCTTTTTCTCTGCTTCTTACACAACATTCCTTCTCTTCCCTTTTGCACTCACCATCCTCCATGCCTAGAATGCATTCTTTGCTCATGTCTGTTTCTTCAAACCCCTCTATTTCTTCAACAGTTGTTTAAGCACCACCTTTATGGAGCCATTATGCTCCATATGCAAGGCACTGTGCTAAGATCTGGGAAAAATAAAAAAGGTGAGGCACTAGAATTCAGAGGGGTGAGAAAAGATTGCCTATAGAAGGTGGGATTTTAGCCTAGACTTAAAGGAAGTCAGGAAAGCCAGGGAGTATAAATGAGGAGTGTGATTATAATGAAATTTGAAGATCCCTTTGTATTGTTAAGCTGACAGGTACTTAGCACCTAGTTTCAAATTAAGCCTCTGTTAAAGAAACAGAAAGTATGAACCCCTGTTGCTGACATAATAGGAAGGGACTGAACAGGGAGGACCACTACTATATATAAGAAAGAACCCCAGCTATCCTTGGTTGATGTGGGTGGACACCAGGGAGCCTTGGCTAGCATCTTTATACCACCAAGCCATCCTTCAAAGAGATCTGATTTGCCATCCAAAAGTCAGAGCCACTATCCCTGACCTTGCAGGTGTCCTCAAACAATGAATATTTTTTAGCCACAGAAGAGGAGGGGTTATTACTAGGCTCTCATTTGCAGTTTCCAACTAATCATTTTGTTCTCATTGTCTCAGACCTGTAATGAATCATGTTGATTTTGCCATTAATAATGTCATGCTCTTAAATAATTATAACTGGTTCCCCATCTACAAAGTTTTGTTCTATAAAGTTCTATAAGCCTCTAAAAGAGAATTATGACCTCTCCCTTTCCAATTTGGGGTCTTAGTTTGCTGGGGAAGCTAAGGACCTATTTACTTGTAAATTTCCATTTCAGTAATAAATTGGCCATTCTAGAAACTTTGTGCTTCAGTTTACCTTATTTTAATAGTTATAGTAAATGACATTATCTACTTCAAATGCATCAAGGAGGTGTGGACAGCTGTAAGGAGGCAATGGTAGCAGTCCAAATGAAATAGGCTGTGGAGTATACAAAGTCAATGCAGTGATATAGGAAGAAAGGGATATGGGTGAAAGATCCGGAGAGGGAGATTTGACAAAAATTGGCAATTGACTGGATTTGTAAGTCTAAGAGAGGGAAGGATCAAATATGTCTTCGAGTTTGCAAAGCTCAGGCAGAAAGGATGCTGGTATTAGTGACAGAAATATGGAAGTTTGAAAAAATGGATAGGATTGTAGAAAGTATAAGTTAATTTGAAAATTGGTTAGTGTGAGATGCCTTTTAGGAAAGAAACCATATGGAATTATAGAGAATGTAGTTATTTATTTTTTTGCTGTTTTTTTGGGAGGGCAATTGGGGTTAAGTGACTTGCCCAAGGTCACACGGCAAGTTTTTGTGTTAAGTGTTTGAGGCTGGATTTGAACTCAGGTTCTCCGGACTCCAGGGCCAGTGCTCTATTCACTGTGCCACCTAGCCACTCCGAAGGTAATTATTTATTAAGAAAAAAGCATTAGGGTAGAAATATAAATTTCAGAGTAATTTTCCTTGTGATAATATTTGAACTTTTGTGACTGGTGAGATCACTAAAGGAGAAAGAAAAGATAGGTAGAAAAAACACAGATTTAAATACACTTTTAAGTTTGCAAAGAATTTCTTATTAATCACACAAAATACATAGAATATTATTATTTTATATGTGAAAGGTCCATTGTGCATCACAGAACATTAGAGCTAGAAGGGTCAATAGACATTATTTAATGTCATTAACTAAATGACATTATTTAATATCATTTAATTTTGCAACTAGGAAATGTCTGCTCACTTTACAGTTGGGGAAATTAGGCCCTATAGAAGTGAATGGAATCACTCAAGTGGGTGGTAATTATAATCTGAAAGGAGGTCATCTGGGTTCATTCCAACATGCTTTGAAAAGACTATGTGATTTCATTCTCATATTCTTAAGTAACTGTAAAATATATTTTATTATCATTTATTAGAGTAGGTACTTAATAAATTCTTATAGAATAAATGAATGAATGATGTTCAGAGAAATTAAGTCATACTACTAAAAAGAGATCTGATTCCCAATATTTATGACACGTATAATCATCAAGATACAATTGAAAGTTTCCTTGGGGGCCTTTATTGAAAAGGGATAAAGGCAATGATATGTTTTGTTTTTAATATTTAACAACCAGAAAAAGTTCATTCTAGGGAGAGTCTTAACAGCTGGAAGAAGAATATTCCATTTAATTGTGAACTCTATCAATGTCCATCCCTCTTAAGCTCTAGTAGTTTGCATTTTATTCTTCTTAGATAATGATATCAATCATTTTTGTGGCTCTTTCAGGTTTGCAAAGTACTTTACACATATTATCTCATTTGATTCTCACAGTAAATCTGTTGATAGGTTGTATTCTCATCCTCAACTTATAGATGCAGAAACTGAGGCTGAAAAAAGTTTCCCATGGCCCTGCAGCTAGTACAGTACTGAGGCAAGATTTTAACTCAGGACATTCTGATTCCAAGTTTATAACGCTATCAACTGTCTAGCAATACTATCAACTATCAACTAAACAATCTCAGAGAAGAAATATCTAATAGCCATCTTGACTTATGACATATTACATTCCCTACTTAATTAAACCATGAAAGTTATATTATTAATATTATTTTATATGTAACTGAGAAATAAGATATACAGGCACTGGGGCATAGATATCCACTGGAAAGTTGGAGGGGGTACAGGAGAAGATATGGGAGAGAATAGATTGTAGGAGGGGATATCCAATGGGATCACTATTTTGGGGTGGTGGGTAGGGGAAAAACTGGGAAAAAAGTTGTAACTCAAAATCTTGCGGATATGAATGATGTAAAATAGAAGTTAATAATATATTTGATTAAAAAAAAGAAATAAAGGATGTAAATATTTTTCCATCCTAGTTTAGAGAGTCCTATGAAACTCCATGGACTGTGGACTTCAGGTTAAGAATCCTGCTCTAAGCCAAGGGGTAAGATTATGAAATAGGGGGAAGATTTCAGGAAAAAGTGGATTCAGCAAGCACACCTTATCACATAACTTTAAATCTCCTTATAACATTAAAAATGTGATTTCTTTTTTTCATACTACTTGTCCCTGAGATTATATTTAAAAAGTCAAAGGCCTTGCAGAAAATCTTGACTTTGTGTTGCTTCCCTGGAATATTCTTGTTCTGATCATAAGAATTTTAAAGTAGGCCCTTAAAACACCAAGGCACAAATTCCTGAAATAGAGACCCACATTCTTCTTTCACATTCCATTAACAGATTTAGGGCAAGGGAAATAGAAGGGTGAGTGACTAGTTGCTAAACATTTATTAACCACCTACTGTTGTAAGGTAACCCAAATCATATGCTACCTGATTTGGAGCCCACCATTAAGCCACCATTAATTCCCCTTATATTTGTCTTTGTCTTTATCCTAAACCCTATAATTGCTTGTAATAGCTTTAAGGAATAGTCCTGGGTAGGAGTCACCCAAGGCATAGTCCTCTGCTCCCTTATCTTTCCCTAAGTTAGTACTTCCCTAAATTAAAAAGCCTTGAAGCAGCATTTAGTAGAAGGATTATGGTGTAAGCCTGTATAGAGATCATGGGGCAAGTCTATCCCATGCAAGAGACCATCCTATTCTGGGATGCTGACCAAGCAAGGTCCTCTACCCAGAGCACTGCCGAAGCAGGGTCCCCCACACCATTCACTCAGAACATGATCCTGACCTGTTCCATGACCCCAGCCTGTTCTGGAAATTCCACTCCCCCTGTGGCCTCCACCCTGTACCCTCCACCCTGGTTTAGGAGGGACCCCTGTCACATGTTGTTCCATGTTTCCCAAATTAGTCCTGAGTTATAGATCCAACCAATGGCTGTTCTTGGCTCATGTATGTCATTGCTTATGCTAGCTCCCCTCCCCAATTGTGGTTTTTGCCTTTATAAGCCTTGCCTGTACCCCAATTTGGGGCTGCCTGATTTGAGTGTATACTCCAGGCAGTCACGTGCTTGATCAATAAATCCACATCTAAATTTATCTAAATCCAGATCTCGGTCCCTCTCTTATTCTCTTCACAACACTACTAAGTGCCAGGCACTGTGCTATGTGCTAGAGATATAAAAAGCCAAAAGACAGCCCCTGCCCTCCAGAAGCTTAAAATCAAAGCATAAGCAAGTGCCTGAAAAAGTCAAACACCAGTGATAGCAACACAATAGTGAGGAAGTACCTTGGTTTAGTGGACAGGGCACTGTACTGGAACTGAAGAGAAGCCTAAATGCATGTCCTGTCGCTGAGTTACATTTTAGCCATGTGACCATGGAGAGATCATTTAATTTCTATGGACCTCAGTTTCCTCATTTCTAAAGGGAGGAGGCTGGACTAGCTAACCATCAGGATAGGCCTGATTGTGAGCTGGGAGAAAGAACTTGTATTTGTGAACATTACACGGAAAAGGACCTGTGGAATACTTGTTCCCTGGACATTGAAGATCTAGAGATGTAGAACACCAAAAAAGTTTTTTTTTTCTTAAACACCACATATTAAAGTAAGTTCTTTACTAAGTGTTTCTAATAGTGCTCTTTGGGTGGTCCAGGAGGACTAGATTAACATTAATTGGAGGGGATTGTCAATTTAACTTGGTTTCTGCCTTCCATTTTCCCCAGGTAGCCATCTGAATTTGATTTAAAAAATTTTTTTAAACTTAAAGTAATTTAATATTTCATAAGAAACAGATATCATCATCATCATCATTATTGCAATGGGGTCTGGACAATAGAAACTTTGTCCTTATGAGGAAGTCAGGAGAACTGTGTGAATGCCATCTCCAGTGCACTTGAGCAGGGAAGGCATTGTTTCTGGTCTATATACCTCTTGAAGAAAAAAAGCCTTCTGGTTGATTTCTGACTCTAACTGGAGTGCATTCAAAAGCTCCAAATGATATTAACTAGCATTACAAATAACAGTAGGTGCTGACATTTGTTATGATGTACTTTCCTCACCATAAGCCTGGGACGTCATTAGTATAGCGCTATTTCCATTTTCCAGATAATGAAATGGACTGAGAGGTTAAGGATTTGTCAAGTCACACACTTGGGCCTTTGCCAGGACTTGAGTTCAGGGCTGCTGACTACAGGTCCAGTGAACATTCTACCCCACTGTACTACCAACAGACTTGTTCAGTGGGTGCATTCATGATTTTCCACAAAAGGGTGGGTCACTATTCCAAGGAGGGCTTTGATGCTGTCTGAGAACTGGAGGAAGGGAGGGGAATATAAAGGTCTGCTAAATGATATAACAAAGTAGGCTAAAACCCTGGTCTTGGTGGGGCAGAGTTTTTCCAGGAGATCTTTTGTGGGATTGAGGTAGGTGTGCTGTGGGACTGAGGTTAGGGTTGGGTCTCAGTGGGAGGGACAGTGGAGTAGAAGTGGGTGGTAAGGTAGTGCTAGTGATAAAGTTTCTGATTTGGTAGGAGTGTGAGGGAATGGAGAACTAGAAGCCAGCAGATCTAGCTTAAGTGGGGGCAGGTGGGGAAGGAAGGAAGACTTGAGACCCTGAGGCCAGGCCCAGCTAGCCTGTCCTCTCAGGGCCAGGTGCCCTGCAAAGGCTGCCTGGTAGCTCCTGGGTTGCCACAGCATTCCTGTGGAATGGATTAGCTACCCACTTGTGACCATGTAAATGGGGTGAGGGGAGGAGGGGAGACAGCTGCTCTGCCCCTTTGCTAGGGGAAGGGGCCTTTCTGCTGACCTTTGCTTCTCCAGGCCAGGGGGCTTTTTTGTACTTTTAAAATTCTGTTTTCTACTTCTCAAGTTTTCCTTTAGACAGAGCCTAGGGTTTGATCAGAAACTGGGGTGATCTCCTTGTTATTGGAGAGGAAGGCCATTTACAACAGGCTACTCAGGCCTTGGTGTTCTACAACCAAGGCCTTCCTTGATATGGGAGCACTTCATAAAGAGCCTGGTGAGAGAGGGAGGAAGGGAGGGAGGTGTTCTAGGTAGACCTCTGCTCTTCCCAACCCGAGGGAGCTAGCTTCTCTATCTCAAGTTGCTCAGACTGTAAAGCCAGACTATTCTGGGAAAGACTGAGTGACCCCATCTGTGATTGGAGTCCCAAGGCCACATACAGCTGCTCTGCCTAGCCTCATTTCTTCCTCATGTTCAATCAATCATTAAACTTTTATTAAGTGCCTACTACGTACAGGCATTGTGCTCAGCAGGGCTGAAAGTATTGACCCGAGAGACAGAGAATTGGGTTCTCTAATGCTGCTTTGACCCTAACTGGAAAATGAGGGGGCCAGGCAAAGTCTTCTCCAAAGTCCCTTTCAATCTGTGAGTTTACCTAGATTTGTGTTCCATTTGGCTTCATCTTGGCTCAGTCTCCATTTCAGTAAGTCAAATGAGGTCCAACATTGGGCAAATTCCTTTCATTTCTCTGAAACCTGCTCTGTAAAATCAAAAAACTGGGTTAGTCAAGGGTTCTTAGCTTGGGATCCAGGACACTTAAAAAATACATATTTTGGTCATTATTTCAATAGAACACGTTCCCTTTGTAATCCTATGTGTGTTAATCTGTGCATTTAAAAACATTGTTCTGAGCTGCCCTTCTATAGATTTTCCAGATTGACAAAGGGGTTCATGACACAAAAATGTCAATAATCCCTGGATTAAATGATGACTATGATTTATTAAGCATTTACTATGTACCAAACACTGTACAGAGTGCTTCACATTTATTTTGTCATTCAATCCTCACAACAACTGAGGGAGGCACTATTATTATCCCCATTTCACAGATGAGGAAATGGAGGCAAGCATAGGTTAAATAACTTATCCAAGGCACACAACTAGTGAGTCTGACTTTCAACCTGGGTCTTCCTGATGCCAGGCCTAGTGCTTTGTCCACTGAACAACCTACCTGCCTAAGGTTCCTTCCATCTCTGTTATGAAAATTGGCCTTTTTGTTTTTGGAGAGAAGTGAGGAAGGTTTCCCATTCTGTTCCAGCCCTTTCCTCAAGGTATCTATTTGTTTTCGCTAAGAGTTACCATGCCACCCCCTCATAATCAGTCTTCTTAGGTAGGAGATGTGAAAAAAAAAAAACCCATTATCCTAATAATTAACTCAGCTAGGAAGCTACCAAACAGTCTGCTTGGAGAAGGCAGCAGCCTGGCCTCATGGTTTCCCAGAGTCCATCTCCCCCACAGGGCAGTATCTATGCCTCCCCTGCTCTATTTTTAGCATTACCCCCCCATCCTCCTTAAATTGAGGGGGCTTCTCATGCCCTGAGAATATTTGTGATATTCAGCTCAGATGCAAAAAGTCTAGTTAACATGCCCTGTAAGAGGGCAATTCCCCACTAGCCATGAGCCCTGGAAAGATGAGTTCATAGGTCTTAAGTAGTTACTAAAGTTAGTAATATCAGTGAAGTTGGGGAGGGGGAAATCTGAACCTCCAGAAACAGCAGCTTTGAGTGCCAGATGTGGGTCTGTTATTTAGAGTTTCCCTTTGCCCTAAAAAACTGTCATCAGGTTAACTAAAAGACTTCAGGAGAATTTTTGGTACAGTAGGGCTAAAACTGATCTATAACCAATTAGAGCCTAAACTGAACAGCGAAACTGCAAATCCTTTAAGATTAATGTTCAATAAAAAGGGGGAGAGTGGCAGGTGAGCTGGCGCTCCTAATATAGATAGTGATCTATCTATGACTTAGTGGCTAAGTTCTTAGGGAATTGTTTAAGGCACCAAGGGGTTAAGGTAGGTATAGTCACCTGACCCCGTCTTCCTGAAAGCAAGCCCTGCCATATAGTCATAATGCCAGGCTGACTAATGTATTGTGTAGCTCATCAATTAGGTATGAAATGTTTGGCAAAACTAAATAATAACTACTAATATTATCTCCTTGAGGTTTACTTTGTTTAGTCATCTCATAAAACCTGTAATATCTCTGCTGCTAATTCCAGTTTTACTACTGCAGAAATCCATACTATGTGCCTTCACCCACTCTCACCTTGTTTGTCCTTCATTCTCAAAGAGGATCAATGACATCAGGAAGGCGATGTCTTGACTTGCAAGTCCCACTCTCACCTAGACTCTCTCTACACTCCATCACCTTTTTCCTCACATATTTGGATCACATTGGAACAGCAAGAAGCCTCTTGGGACCCACCTCACCTCATTGGTGACTCATTGACCCCCATTCCCTAGAGGACCTTCAGCCATACCTCATCTCATTCTGGCCTTAACTTTCCTCAGACTCCACCTTCTTCCTAAGTTCTTAGTTACCTCACCTCCTTTTCCAGCTCCCCCATATTAGGGTTTCTTAAAGGTTTTTCATTGATGACCCCTTTTCTCTTTGATGTTGCATGGTCTGGGGTACTGTGGCCAGCGCAGTTGGTGGGCTAGAGAGCAGTGAGAATAACGAGATGGGGAGTGTAATCAATAGTCTGTTTATTACAGGACCATTTCAGAGCCAAAGATGCAAGGAGTTAACAGAGTTTATAAGCCCCCCAGCAGAAGGTCTAGTGACCCAAAAGAATGCAGACAAGGTACAAGGACCCTCCCTTGATCTTGTTTACTAGTTACCCTTGCATAAGTTTAGTTATTTATTAGGGCAATATCATAGGACCACGTCTGGAGGGATAAAAAAAAGATTACACACCCTCCTGCTTACCTGCCCTGTAACCTTGCAGATAATTATATAGCGGAGGGGAACCCCCGAAAGTTCTCCACACCTCCCCCATTCATTTATTTAAAAGGCTGCAGGCAGAATCATGCAATTGGATGTTATATACCATTTGTTGAATGATACTAGAAAAACAGGAAATAAGGATAGGTAAACAAGTACATAAAACCAGTAACACCACCCCTATTTCTGGGAAGGTTATTATTTGCTATACTTGTCCAGGTAACATTCCCTGAACTCTCTTTATCCAACCAACAATGTTTTTTACCTCCAAATTTGGTAGTAGTGACTGTTTACTTCCTTGGTCCATGAGGCGAGCCAAATTCTCTAAATCATTTATGTCAAGGGATATGTTATGGTCACCCCATAGCCCATTAAGATGATTTCTAATTTGTTATGTTATATTCTGAATCATTATATTGTTTACCATACAGAAATACATATATCTATAATCACATACTAACCTTTGTCTAACTTGCGTTAATTCAATCTCCTCAGCTATAGCAATTAAATCATCTCTAAGCTAATTTATTGCTTTATAAAAGTATTTTCTGATTTCTGATTGTAACAAAAATCCTCGAGAAACATTGACAGACAATTCATGTAAAAATTGAGCTTGTACTATCTGATTTTGTACAGTGCTAGTGGATACAGACATAGCAATACTGCTCACTATAGTAGTAATTAAAGCAATTATCCACAACAATACAGGATATACACCTCTTTTTTTGATTGGAACCCAATTGTTGATTAATTTGAGCAATAGAATGATTCAGCACGAGAGTGAAACCGATGTTCACTCTCTACAGGTATTATAACCATACTAGGTGTTCTAATAACAAATGTCAATTGTCCCAAAAAAGTATTATCATGATGTTCAGAAACCTTACAATTAATACACATGACATTGCAATGCTTATCAGTTTTGGTGATATTTACATTGAAATGTATACATGAATGCATACCTCCCTCCTAAATAAGCATGTATAAAGCTTTGGTTGGCCTTGCTCAAGTATGTCCCATTAGGAGCAAAAATAGCAGAAACTCTTGTTATTGGGGCCATGGCAAAGCAATTTTCCATATTTCCAGGTTTCCTCTTTGTGAGTGTGCAAACCAGTTTTGTTTAGGGTACCCCCACCCCCCCATGTCTGTGATTAACATTCGGGTCATTGTGCCAGGAAATGTAGGTTTGCTGATGGCAAACAGGTATGTTAGTCATACAATTTAAAAATAGGGTATCTGCTTGACCTGAAGATGAGTCCTACTTGTCTCAGTCTGGACACAGCATCTGACACACTGACAATCCTGAACAATTTGAAAAAGTTCCCTAAATCCCCATAGTATATGTTGTGATGTTCTCAAAGTGTACCAGGTTCTTAACTCTGAAAATTGCTTCAGCATAGACTTCCCATTCAGTTCTCATTTAACTCTATGCTTTCACATAGATATAGAAGATAGATTAACAGGAATGTCCAAAAGAGCCTGTTTGAGTCTGCCCCAAGGATGCTATTCATAATGATACTTGATAATTTGTACTAAGCTACGTAAGGACATATTAAAAGTAGAAAAGTACAAAGGTGGCTCATCAACTAACCCATTAAAATTACAATCAAGCACAGGATGGGTTACGTTTGCCTTATGAATATAAAAACCTTTGCAATAAGCACTGACCTGTTTCCTTCTAAAGTGATTTCTGGACAAAACTCTTCCCACCCAACCATCTCCATCCAAGGTGGATGATCAAGGACTATCTTGTAGAGGCAGCTATTGGAAGCTGAGCAAAGATAGTAGAGAGCAGGATCACCATCCTCTTGCCCTCATTTAGGCTCTGACGACTCCTTCTCCTCTGCTGACCTCCTCTGGTTCTGATTCGTTGGGCGGAATATCCGGTCTCTGCATTTGTTGACATAGTCCTTGTTCTCCTTTCTGGTATCCAGACTCCCTGCTTCTTATCTGTGGAGACACACAAGTAGCCTCGGCCATGCACTATTATTCTGTGTGGACCACACAATTGCCATATTTTTCCACATCACCCATTCAGTAACTGCAGTTGCCTGGGGCTGTGATCTTTTAGAATTACTAATTGTATGGTCAGTAACACCCCAGAATTTTTCTGCTGGTGTTTTATTTTCATGATCTAATGTCAAATAATTTATTACATATAGTGACGACCCCAACATTTGTCTTGGGGGTACCTGTGCTCCAAATTCCCCCTTTTGGTTTTTGGAGTGCAGTTATAAGTGTATGTTTTTTTCTTTCAACAACTGCCTGACCTGTGGGGTTGTAAGGAAGCCCTGTAACATGGTAAATACTCCACTGAAGATAGAATTCAGCAAAGCTTTTTGAGGTGTAAGTGGAGCCATTGTCAGTCTTTAATTGTTTTGGCACACCTGCAGCAGCAAAGCATGTAATAAGATGTTCTTGAACATGAGAGGTTTTTTCCCCAGACATAGCAGTTGCCCATGTAAACCCAGAATATGTGTCCACAGTTACATGTATATATTTCAGTCTCCCAAAAACAGAAAATGAGCAACATTAGACTGCCAAATTTCATTGGCAGTCCACAGGGATTTACCCTTGGGTATAGAGTGACTGCAAATAACACATGATGGACAGCTTTTAACTATTTGTAATCTCAATGTGACCTAACTTCAGCTGTTCTTGCACAATGTCTAATAGGGCAGTAATTTTTTCTGCCCTTAGGGGGCACTGATCTACCCATACTGGTTTTGTGGTAAACCATTCAATAGGATCCGCTATTGGCTGCCCATCAATCAGGGCCCCTCCTGAAAATTTGTGGTGATGGTGACCTTAAGTTGTGATAAAATATCTCTGCCCCAAAAAAACATCGGCAAGAAAGCCAAACAATATGGCTGGAATTTTCCTGACATGCCCTCAAATTCCCAAGTTTTCTCACACTTTGTAAAGGCTGGCTAACTTCTCCTATGCCCCTCATGTTTACGTCTGATTCTTGAACAATCCACTTCAGATCCCATTGTTCCTTATTTATAATGGTCAGGTCTGCTCTGGTGTCTAAGAGACCCCAAATTCTCCTGCCCTCCATGTATATATGAAGGGTGGGTCTTGAGGTCATAATGATTTGAGACCACATCTGGATTCTCTATTTGAAATATCTGTTGTTCCTGTTTTAATTGGATCATGCAACTGCTGGGATTCATAATTTTAATTTTAATCTTATTTCCCAGTCCATTTTTTCCACATAGGTTGGAGTGAATTGTATATCCATGTATTCCCCTTCTGAGGTTAATGAAAGTACCCTCATAGCCAGAGAAGAGCTCCTAAAGAGCACTTCTCTCTCCTGGCCTGAGTAAAATATTTATAGATGTAATCTCAGGCTGTAAGATAACAGCAGTTACTTCACAGGGGGAGGGATATAAATTGGCTTGCTGTCCCGACACTCTGGAGTGCCAAATTGCACATAAGTCCCTGCTGTTTTTTTGTGGGCTCGGGACTTGGCCCTTGAGGCCATTTCCCAAATTTCTAAATCGACATTCTGAAACCTAATGAAAGCCCTTATAACATTTGGGCATTTTATGCCACCCACTTGACATTCCCCTTTGAAATGACCCGCTTTACCACATTTATAACAATTCTTGTTTTGTCTATTTGTGGCAGCTTGTGCTTCTGTTATAATTTGTGCTTGAAAGACCATAGACTTTACCTCCATAGATTTTTGAATTAATTGATCCAAGGAGGCATCAGCAGGAAGTGCCAAAAAAGCTTTCTTATGATCTAAGTTGCGATTCTCTCTAGCTATTTTTCTTACAATTTCTTCCAATCCCACAGTGCTTCCACAGGTCCCTGCATGATATTTGTAAAATATTTTTCCTGCTTGACCAGAACTGATTATCTCTTTCCATGCTTGTATTGCACACTCTTGAATAGTACTATATACTGTCACTGAATAGTCCATTTGTGTATTGGGTCTGTCACCCCAAAGCATGGAAATACTGGGTGCGTTAGGTCCCTCTGCCAACATAAGATCATGTAACTTGCTATGACATTTTCCCTTATAATTGGCCTCCCACTGTAAGTAGTTGCCTGGGGTTAAGCATGTTTTAGCTATTTGCCTCCAATCATATGGTGTCAAAGCCATGGCTGCTAAATTTTCCAATAATGACACCATATAAAAAGCTGTCACCCCATACTCTTGTACAGCCTTTTTTTTTTTTTACCTCCTATATTTAATTTTTGCCATGTTCTATTGCCCTGGGCATCTACTATAACAGGGTGTGCCAACAAATTTCAGCATTTAAATCCCATTTTTCTTAATGACTGTCCTTCTTTCATAAGTTTATGAAAAGGTGTATATAATATGAAATGATGGTGGGACTGCCATTAGACTTCCCGGGTTTTTCAGTTCCCCATGTGGGATTATAGAACAGATATGGACTGAGGTTAAAAGGTTTGCTATTTTCTAGGGGTCTTTCTCCCACAAATTTAGGAGGTGTGGTCTCTTCCTGATCACTGCCTTCGCTCTCACCCATGAAACTCAGTATTTCTTTAAGACCTGTTTTGTTTGCTAGGCATACTTTAATGACAATTTGCAACCATACTTACTCTCCTGTCCATTCTCCTTAAAGTAATTAAAGCCTCTCCCATTGCTTCCCAATCAGGTCCTCTGATCTGAGGGCCACTAGGGAACCATGGGGCTGCCTGATATTTTTAAATTTTTTTAATTTAAAAAAATTTTTTTAGAATCTGTTTCTTAACTAAAATCCCTTTCATATATACTATAAGTTGTAATATTCTCAGATCTTTTCCTTCATCTTTTAAGCCCTTCACTAAGCTTCTTCCCATACTACATCTCTGTGAGCTCTGATTATGAAAAATGAAAATTGAGCATGCCTACCAATGCCCTTCTTAGAGCCTTCCCCTTACCTTGAAAGAAGGTTGTCCTTTGTCCCACAGATTTCATTCAGGCCCACTTCCTGCTGGCAAATCCTGGGAGTCCATCCCTAGAGACTCAACAGCAGTCCTGATGCCTGGCATTGCGGGTGCCACTTACTACAGCCAGCACAGTTGGTGGGCTATCAAGCAGTGAGAATGAGACAGGGGTGTAATCGATAATCTGTTTATTACAGGACCATTTTATACAGAGCCAAAGATACAAGGAGTACACAGAGTTTATAAGCCCCTTAGCAGAAGGTCTACATGACCCCAAAAAATACAGACACCAAAAGAATGTACAAGGAACCTCCTTTGATCTTGTTTACTATTTACCCTTGCTTAAGGTTAGTTATTTGTTAGGGCAATATCCTAGGACCATATCCGGAGGCGGAGGCATAAACAAAAAAGATTACATGCTCTCCTGCTTATCTGCCATGTAACCTTGCAGATAATTGTATAGGGGAGGGGAACATTCTGTTAGCTGGGCTGGGGAACCCCTGAAAGTTCTCTATTTGAGGACATGCACAGTGCAAAATGCTGAGGCTTTGTATTCAGAACCAAGGCTACAGTGAGGTTTCACAATGGGCAAACATTGCCAGAAACACCTCGGTTTCATTACAGGTTTGGTTTTTAATTAATTTTTGGTCCTTGACCATTCAGAAAAATCTTTACTGCTGAAACACTTTAAGAAGCTCTGTGGACCCATATGTATTGTCTTTGTTAAAATGTAAAGTCCTTGGGGGAAGAGACTGTCTGGCTTCTGCCTGGATCCAGTGCTAACCCCCTTCCAACCCCACCTTAGCACATATTAAGTATTTAACTGAAAGTTTTGTCAGTCCATCTTTACCTATATAACCTGTATCTTATGGCACTGTACCATAGCAAATAAGTGTTCTTGTTCCTTCAGAGCTTCACATTCTCAGAACAGCCCACATTAAATTTAGGTTTCCATCACCATTTGAATGAGGAGAGGCATCAGAAATCACCTCTGTCTCCAAGTCCATGCTGTATCCTTATGACACCTCAGAGAGTAATTCCTCTCACTAGAGGGAAGCAAGAGCCCAGCAAATCCCAAACAGGCTCATGGAGAATTGTAGCCTGCTAGCCTGGAGTGCATCCCTGGACTCTGAAACCACAGGGTTTTTCCTAGTTATGCTCTAATCCATCATTGCCCTTGGTTTTCAGGGCCGGCCTTGCAGAGGTAGAAAGTGCCTCCTCCCATTTCTGAGCATCAGGCTGCCTCTTCCTCCTCCTTTACCTCCTTCCTTAGGACCCAGCACACTGGAGTGCAAAGCACAGTCTATCTTTGGCACTTCCCATTTCCCCTTTCAATCCTTCCTTTTTGCCCTTCTGATGCAATGAATTCATTCAGTCACATATACTTTTGGTTGTTTTCCTCTCCAGTTGAGTGTTTGGTGCTAGCCTTGAAGTAAGGAAGACCTAGGTTTTAATCCTGCCTCACATTCTAAATAGCTGTGTGACCCTGGCCAAGTCACTTAAGGTAACTAATGCTCAGTAAATGAGGATTATAACTGCACCTACCCTATGGGGTTGTTGTGAAGGTCCAATAAGATAATGTATGTAAAGAACTATATCAGTGTGAGCTCTTATTATTATCTGGCCTAAGTTGCTTGTTTTTGTCCTATTTGGTTATCTCCTTATAGCCCCCAAATGGCACAAAGATGGAGCATTATTCTTTGTAAAAGAACTGCTAAAAATCCTTGTGTCCTGTGTAGTGCTTTCCTATTCCTGGCTTGTGTCTAACCTGACAGAAATAGGTCCAATCTAGCCTCAGATTCCTCATCTGAATGAAGTGGGAATAATATTCCTATTTTTATCTGCTTCACATGGGCCTTGTAAACAAAGTGACTTAGAATACTACAAAGGATGTCAATGGACATAATGATTATTTATGGAACAGGCCTGTGATTTAATCAGTTTAGCAAACTCTCAATGAGGAAATTCCATTTATCCCTGTAAGTTAGTGCCTTCCCTGTAGCCTGATAGTCTTCAGAGACTCCCCTATTATTAAACGGCCAAAGGAGTTTCCCAGGGTCAGAGAGCCAATAGGTACCAAAAGCAAGACTTGAATCCGTGTCTTTCTGAATTCTTGATGCCAAGGCCAGATTCCTGTCCTCCATGCTGAGAGGCTCTCAATCTATTGATCATTTTACACAAATATGACCAGCTCAGGGACAATTCCACAGCAAGACTGAGATATGGCAATACTTCTTAGCTGGATGGCCCTTCTCAAATCATTTAATCACTTTTCTTAGTTTCCTCTTCTGGAAAATGGGGATAAGATTTTTTTTCTATGTACTTCATAGGAGTCTAATGAGGAAGACACTTTGTAAATATGACTTTATTGCACTGTACAAGGTATTGCAGAAATAATAATGCAGATGTAAGCTAGTAAAGCTTAATGAGTTTTCCAAAATTGCAATCAGGGCAAGAAACAAAAAGGTTAACCAGAAGATTAGACACAGATGACTACTGCCATCACAAAAATAGAAAATTCTTCATTTTCACAAAAGCATAGAATAATAGAAGGAACTTGTACCTTGAAAGACTCAAAAACTCTGATTATTGCAATGACCAGCCGTGATTTCAGAGGACCGGTGATATGACCCACATTCTTAGACAGTGATAGATTAAAAATTCAGAAGTATACATTTTTGAACATGGCCTATGTGAGAATTTGTTTTGCTTCATTATATATATTTGCTAGGAGGGTATTGTTTTTCTTTTAAATTAGAGAGTAGGGTAAGAGTAGAGAAAAAATGTTATTTATATATTTTTAAATTATCTTGCAAATTGACCAACCACATCATTATGCAAGAAAAAAGAATAGTTATCCCTTCTACATTTTTACTTTCCCTATTCCAATTTCTCTATATTGCAGTGTGGCATAAGAAATTAAATGGGAGTTTGGGGGAAACTGCAGACAATATGCAAAGGCAAGAAGATAAGACAGAAAATGTTTAGAAACACAGCAATGCATAAAATATACATATAGTATTGGAAAATATCAACATATTCTATCTTTGAATATGACCATTCAGATGTGTTCTGGTAAAAAGGGGAGGCCCAAACATTTTTAATGAATTTTCCAGATTGTGGGAGTGCTGACCCCTAACCCTTGTGATGTGGAAGGGATAACTGTAATTGATCCTTCTGTTCAGGGAGAGGGAAGGAGTATCCTTTCCCACCTGTTCCTATTTGTCAGGGTAAGGGGTATCTAATTCACACCTAGAAGAATTATTTGTAAAAATGCGGGGTACACACAAGCCCGGCAGGCACACACACACACACACACACACACACACACACACACACACACACAGAAATCAGGAAACCAGTAAACGTAATTTGAGAACACTGGTCACCTAGAGCCAGACTACTGCTGCTATGGGGTAGAGTTTAAACATTTCACAGCATCCTAGGATGGTATTAATTTAATGGAGGCATGACTAGCCACAGCGCTGCTCTTTGCTGCCACCTGGTGGTCATTTCCCCCAGCCTTCCAAGTCTTAGGAGACTCTAAAGAAATCTTACTTTCTTTTTCCAAATATTTTATTGAATTCTGGTTTACATCATTTATTTCTTCCAGATTTTGAGTTACAATTTTTCCCCATTTTCTCCCTACCCCTCACTCCAGAATAGCAGTCCCACAGGATATCCCCTCACCCCATCTGCTCTCTCCCATATTTTCCCCTTACACCCTTCGACTTTCTTTTTTTTATTTCTTATTTTATTTTTTATTTTTCCAAATGCTTTATTAAATTCTGGTTTATATCATTCATTTCTGCCAGATTTTGAATTACAATGGTTTACCCATTTTTTCCCTACCTCCCCCCCCCACCCCAGAATAGCAGTCCCCCAGGATATCTCCTCATCCCATCTGCTCTCTCCCATATCTTCTCCCATAACCGCTTCAACTTTTCCAGTAGGGGAAGGTGAATCTCTGTGCCCCAAAGCCTGTATATATTATTTCCCAATTATATGTAAAATAGTATTTATATATTTTTAAGACGTTTGATTTAAGAACTTCAATTTCTAGATTCATTCCCTTCCTCCCTTTGTCACCCACTCTTGCTGGGAAGATAAGCAATTCAGTATATGTTGTACATGTGTAGCTACGCTAAAAATTACAACAGTAGGTATATTATAAAACACTGACTATATTTACCGCCCTCTATCCCACCTCCCACTTGGTCTATTCCCTACTTTGATCCTGCCTCTTTTCAAAAATGGGTGCTTCCAACTTCCCTCCCCCCTTCCCTCCTGCCCTCCCTTCCATCATCCCCCTTCTCATCCCCTTCTCCCCTACTCTCCTGTATGGTAAGATATCCTATTTAGTATGTATGTCATTCTCTCCCTGAGCCAAATTCAATGAGAATAAGGTTTTGTCTTTTTGCCTTCCTGTTCTTTCCCACCCTTGTAACCATTTTCACTTGCCTCTTCTATATGAGATAGTTTAGCCCTTTCTCTCTCTCCCCATCTCTTCTCATTATATTCCTCTCTCACCTCTTAATTTCACTCTTTAAGTATCATCCATTCCTATTAAATTTGACCTGTGCCCTTTATCTATGTATACCTGTAAACATATATACACACATTCACATATGTATTCAAATGCCCATATACCCTTCTTCAAGTATTTTCATACTGAGAAAAGTTTTATCAGTCATAGTTATCGTTTTTCCATGTAGGAATGTAAATAGTTCAACTTTGATAAGTTCCTTGTGATTTCTTTTCCCTGTTTACCTTCTCAAGCATCTCTTACTTCTTGTATCTGAATGTCAAATTTTCTATTCAACTCTGGTTTTTTCCTCAAGAATGCTTAAAAGTCCTCTATTCCACTGAATGACCATATTTCCCCCTGAAATATGACACTCAGTTTTGCTGGGTAGGTTTTAATCCCAGCTCCTTTGCCCTCCGGAATTTCATATTCCAAGCCCTTTGATCCCTCAGCGTAGAAGCTGCCATATCCTGCTCTATCCTGATTGCATTTCCACAGTATTCAAATTGTTTCTTCCTGTCTCTTTACAATATTTTTCCTTGATCTGGGAATTCTGGAACCTGGCTATAATATTCCTAGGAGTTTTCTTTTGGGGATCTTTTTTCAGGAGGTGATAGGTGGATTCTTTCAACCTCTATTTTGCCCTCTGGTTCTAAAACATCAGAGCAATTTTCCTTGAGAACTTCTTGAAGGATGATTCCTAGGTTCTTTCTTTGATCATGGTTTTCAGGTAGTTCAATAATTTTTAAATTTTCTCTCCTGGATCTATTCTCCAGGTCAGTGGTTTTTCCCATGAGATATTTCACATTGCCTTCCATTCTTTCATTTGTTTGGATCTGCTTAACAGCATCTTGATTTCTCATAAAGTCATTAGCTTCCATTTGCTCCAGTCTAACTCTGAAGGAATTAATCTCCTCAGTGAGCTTTTGAGATTCTTTTTCCATCTGGGACATTCAGCTTTTTAAGACATTCTTCTCCTCATTGCCTTTTTGAGCCTCTTTTGCCATTTGAGTTAGTCTATTTTTTTTTTTTTTTTTGCCTTTTGGAGGGCAATTGGGGTTAAGTAACTTGCCCAAGGTCACATGGCTAGGTTTTTTTGTTTGTGTGTGCATTAAGTGTCTGAGGCCGGATCCGCACACAGGTCCTTCTGACTCCAGGGCTGACGTTCTACTCACTGCGCCACCTAGCCACCCCAAGTTAGTCTATTTTTAAGGTGTTATTTTCCTCAGTCAGGCTGTTGACTGTCATTTCATACTTTTCTTGTATCTTTCTCATTTCTCTTCCCAATTTTCCTCCACTTCTCTTATCTGCTTCTTAAGGCCTGGAACCAGCTTGTATTATCATTTGGGGCTTTTGGTGCAGGGGTTCTTACCTCCTAGTCCTCCTCCTGTTCCATGCTGGGATCCTCTTTGCCCCCAAAATAGGAGTCTAATGTTGAATTTTTCTGTTTATTTTGTTTCCTTTGCCTAGGCATGTTGGCACTCAATTACATGACTTTTGGCCTTGTTGGCACAGTAGGACTCTGCCACCACCCAGGGGTGGTGGGAGCCAGAGCTGTGTGGAAATGGTGTTACTACTCCACCATCTTGATTCCACCCCCAATGAGGCATTATTTTATATAAGAATTTTCAATAAGGATAAGATACCTAACACAAGGAAAAAATATAGATTATACAGTTACCCAAAAGGGGAAATTGAGTAGAATGTCAACAATTACCCAACCATACACCTACTTCCTCATATTTATCAAATTCTTCTCAGAAACACCTATGCACATATCAAAGGAGTCACTGAGACATAAAGAGGCAAGGTTTTTTTTTTAAAATTTATGGCAAACCACATCCTTATAGTCAAACAGGGTGCAGAGATTTGAACACCATATTTGTGAATCTTTGGTAAACAGCCATAGAGACAACTCTGGTACAATGACAGTTGGATGTTCCAATAAGAAACAAACAGGCAGATGGATGCATAAAGCACTTAACACCTTGCCTAGCACAGAGTAGGCAGTATGTAAATGCCAGCTTATGTTATTAAACAAAGTGCTTAGCACAAAGAGATACTAGGGGCTATAAATGCTAGTGAGTTTTATACTTAATATACCTAAAGCACTATGCACGTCCATCTAGTCCAAGTAGGCAACATACAAATGCTAGCTAATATTATCAATTAAAATGCTTAGAAGTAACTGGCACATAATACAGGCTATAAATGCCAGCTAGTGTTATGGTTAAGATACATAAAGCACTATGCATATTGTCTGCCACAGAGTAGGCAGCATGTATATGCTAGCTAATATGAACAAGTTCTGACCATAATGACTTGCACGTAGTAGGGGCTATAAATGCTAGCTAGTATTATGGAATAATAATATACACCAAGTACTAAACACAATGCCCAGCACAGGGTAGGTAGTATGTAAACTCTAGGTTATATTATTAGTAAGAGTGCAAGTACTAAGTATTATTAGTAAAAGTACAATGACTGGCACACAGTAGGGATTATAAATGCTAGACAGTATTATGGCCAATATATAAAGCACTATGCATATTCATCTAATAGAGTAGGTAATAAGTAAATAATAGCTAGTATTATTAATAGAAATGCTTAGCAGTATGTGGCTCACAGAAGGGTATATAAATGCTAACTAGTATTATTAAAAGTGCTTAGAAGTGACAGGCACATAATACAGGCTATAAATGCCAACTAGTATTATGGTTAAAATACATAAAACACTATGCACATTGTCTGCCACAGAGTAGGGAGTAGGTAGCTAATATTATTAATAAAAGTGCTTAGAAAAATGACTAGCATGTAGTAGGGTCTATCAATGCTAGCTAGTTAACATACATTAAGCACTTAGGACATTGCGAGCACAGCGTAGGCAGTATGTAAATGCTAGGCCATATTATTACTATAAGTGCTTAGCAGAGACTGGCACATACTAGGGTTTATAAAGGGCAGTTATATAAATAAAGCACTGTAACATTCCCTAGCACAGACTTCACAGTATGTAAATGGTAGCTAACATTATTAATAAGTTCTTACAACAATAACTTGCACATAGTAGGGGCTATCAATGTTAGCTAGTAGTATGGTTAATGTACACTATGTACTAAACACATTGCTCAGGACAGAGTAGAGAGTATGTAAATGCTACTTAGTATAATTAATAAAATTCCTTAGTACCATGACTGGCACATAGTAAGGATTATAATTCTTACCTAGTATGATGATTAAGATACATAAAGCATTATGCACATTGCATAGGACACCATAGGCAGTAGGTAAATGCTAACTAGTATTATTGATAATTATTAATAAAAGGGCTTACTAGCATTAGGATTAGTCTACATAAAGCTCTTAGTACTTTGCCTAGCAGAGTGTGCAGTATGTAAATGCTATCTTGATTTACTAACAAAAGTGCTTAGCCGTGACGGGCTGATACTAGGATATATAAATTCTAGCTACTATAAGAGTTAATATACATAAAGCTCTACACACATCCGTGTAGCACGAGTATGCAGTATATAAATTTTAACTTCTATTATTAATAAAAGTGCTTAGCAGTGACTGGCTCATGTAAGGGTCTGTAGGGAGGTAATTTGTGGGCATGAATAGATTGCAACATAATGCAAAGAATGAATTGTGTAGAAGTTCCCTAGAAATTATTATCAAGAAGCATAACCAGAAAAGGAGTAGTCATGAGGCAGCAAGTGTGAAGAACTTTTGACTAGCCAAAAAAACCCCTATAATATAATGACACAATATAATATAATATATAATATAATGTAATGTAATATAATGCAATGTTATGCCCTACCCATGTAATAGCAAGGCATCTCAGCGGAAGGACCACAACACTTGAGAGTGGTCTAGTGTATGATAAATGGGAGTACATAGATAAGCATTACTTAGAAACAGAAGGTATTAACAAGTTGAGACTTGATGAAGCACCCACATTATTGAGATTATAGGCACCTTGGTGGTACAGTAAACAGAGGGGTGAGGAAGTTGTTTAGCTGTTTTTTAGTCTTGTCAGACTCTTTGTGACCCCATTTGGGGTTTTTACAGCAAAGATACTGGAGTGGTTTGCTATTTTCTTCTCCAGCTCATTTGACAGCTGAGGAAACCAAGTCAAACCATGTTAATGACTTGCTCAGGGTCATACAGCTAGTAAGTGTCCGAGGGCCTGGCACTCAATCTGCTGAACCACGTGCATTCGTATCCAGCCTCACTCATTTACTAGGTATGCGGTCCTAGGTAAGTCACTTAACTGCTGTCTGCCTCAGTTTCCTCAGCTGTAAAATAAGTATAATAATAATACTTGCTTCACAGGGTTATTATGAGAATCCAATGAGACAATGAGTATAAAGCACTTTGTGAAACTTTAAAGCACTATAGAAATGATGGTTATAGTTGTTATTATTCTGTCAAAGTATTGCCGTATCAATATCAAGGTAGTTTAGCGCCCTATGTTTAATAAGGTTTTCTGATACACCTGTTAGCAGGTGACATTGTGCTAATAACATCAGGACATTGAACTTTCTGACATGTCAATTATTTTAGCATTAGACAAAGGGCATTTAGTAAACCTTGAGTGGTTAATGTTTCTTAATGTTCCAACTACCATGAGATTCTTAGTATCCTTTGTCCTCCCTTCTACCATTGCACAACTGTCAGAGTGAAAACAGAAATGGCCTGCACAGGACTGAGGGTCTTTTTCTTTTATTTGTGTCACAGAATGCCACTGTCAAATAATTCTAGTGGGACCCAACTGAGATGTGTCGTCCTGTACATTTTCATATATGAAACTAGTGACAACAAATGACAGGTTAATGTACCAAAATTTATTGGCCTTGGTAACCCAAGAAGCAAAAATGAAACATTTAAAAAGTATATTTTGCAGTAGAAAATAGAACTTTTTTTTCTTCCCAGCAATTAGGATTCAGTAACCTGTCTAGGGTCACACAGCCAGTAAGTGTTTGAGGTTACATTTTGAATTCATGTCCTCCAAAGTCCAGGGCTGGTGCTCTATTTGCTGCACCACCTATCTGCATATATATGTATATATATATATATGTGTGTGTGTGTGTGTGTGTGTGTGTGTGTGTGTGTGTGTGTGTATGTATATATATATGTGTGTATATATGTATATATATACAGAGACATCATATATATACATATATATGTATGTATGTATGTATGTATGTATATAGACAGTACATTTGGACCATGATACATTGACCTGTAAGAAGCTGAAACCAGGAAGCAAAGAGACAGTCGTGAAGACATACTGGAGTTACCAAACACTGACTCTTTGGCTGTATTTCTTTCCATGAGAAGTCTTGGGACTATTCTGTCCTTTGAATGTTCTTTTTGCTTTCTCACCTCCAATATGTTACAAACTGTCATCCAAATGCTCTTACTTGTATATACCTTCCTTCACATGTGGAATTTCTATCCCTTCTTGTAAGCTTGAATCAAATGAATGTATTCTCCAGAAGTAGTTATTCAACCTCCTCTTAAAGTCCTGCAAGGACAGGGAAACCACTCCTTCCCTAAGGTAGTCCATTCCATGGATAAGCAGTTCAAATGGTTATAATTGAGCCTAAATCTGCCACTGAAATTTCTACTACCATGGGGCCGACCACAAAAAAATGGATCCATCTTTCACATAACAACTCTTACTCTGGCTAGGCTTGAGAATGATACTTGCTATTTTCATTTGATCCACTGAGATAGTTAGATCAGAAGCTCCCTCTGTTTTCTCTAAGTAAAGGGGGAAAAAAAAGCCTCTCTGTGCTCTGATACAATTTGACCACCAGAGGGTGCCAACATCAAATGCTTTCTCTTTTCCAACAGAGATCATTTTTCTTCTTTTTGCTACATTGTCTCTACACCCTTTATCTCTCACCCTATCCCCAATTAGGGAAAAAAAATACTAAGTCATTGTAACAAATATGGATAGTTGAGCAAAACAAACTCTTACACTGGCTGTGCCTGAAAATTCATATATTCTTCTTCAACTTAAAGTCATCACTTCTTTATCAAGAGGTCTAATATGTAACTTCTTGACCTGTGTCCTATTCCTAACTGATATAGAAGTGTATAGGGTCTCTAATATCAGGCATTCTAGAAGCCCTTGAATCTACTGATGCCTAGTATACTAACTGGATCAAAATCTTTTTGCCATTGTTGCTGCCCTGATTCCAAGGCAGCTAATGGTGCAGAGGATAGGGTGATAGGAATGGAGTTCAGAGATGTTTAGTAGCTGTGTGACCAAAGGAAAGTCACTTAACCTCTGCCTGCCTCAGTTTCTTTTTTTTTAAATTAAACAAATGCTTTATTAACTTCTGGTTTACACCATTCATTTCCACCAGATTATGAGTTACATTTTTCCCCCATTTTTTCCCTACCCACGACCCCAGAATAGCAGTCCCACTGGATATTGCTTCATCCAATCTGCTCTCTCCCATATCTTCTCCCATATCCCCTTCGACTTTGCCATTAGGGCAAGGTGAATCTCTGAGCCCCAATGCCTGGACATCTTATGAAGCATTTAATTTTAAAACTTTGATTTTCAGATCCATTCCCTTTTTTGTCACCCACTCCCTCTGAGAGGATAAGCAATTCAGTATGTGTTGTACATGTATAGCTATGCAAAACATTACCATAGTAGATATATTGTAAAAGACTGCTTATATTTCCCTCCCACCCGTCTCACCTCCCACCTGGTCCATTCCCCACTTTGATCCTGTCCCTCTTTGATAGTGGGTACTTCCAACCTCCCCTCTCCCCAGAATACCCTCCCCTCCATCATCCCCCCTCCCATCCCCCTTTCCCCTACTCAGGAGAGTGAGTGAGGGTAAGATATTCCATTTAGTGTGTATGTGATTCTCTCCCTGAGCCAACTTCAATGAGAATATGCTTTTGCCTTTTTGCCTTCCTGTTCTTCCCCTCCCCTGCAACTACTTCCCCTTGCCTTTTCTACATGAGATAGTTTACCCTACCCTGTGTCTCTCCATCTCCTCTTGCCACTTTCCTCTCTCACCTCTTGACTTCACCCCTTAAGAATCATCCCTTCCTTGGGGCGGCTAGGTGGCTGCAGTGAGCAGAGCACCAGCCCCGGAGCCAGAAGGACCCAAGCTCGGATCCGGCCCCAGACACCCAACCCACAAACAAAAGCCCAGCCATGTGATCCCGGGCAAGTCACCCAACCCCAATTGCCCTCCAAAAAAAAAAGAATCATCCCTTCCCATCAAATTCAACCTGTGCCCTCTATCCATGTATACCTGTGAACATATGCCATGTACCCTTCTTCAATTATTTTCATAATGAGTAAGGTTTCATCAAACACAGTTATTGTTTTTCCATGTAGGAATGTAAATAGTCCAACTTTGATAAGTTCCTTTTGATTTCTTTTCCTTGTTTACCTTCTCAGGCATCTCTTGCTTCTTTTGTCTGGATGTCAAATTTTCTATTCAACTCTGGTTTTTTCCTCAAGAATGCTTGAAAGTCCTCTATTCCACTGAATGACCATATTTTCCCCTGGAACAAGATACTCAGTTTTGCTGGGTAGGTGACCCTTGGGTTCATTCCCAGCTCTTTTGCCCTCTGGAATATCATATTCCTTGCCCTTCAGTCCCTCAGTGTAGAAGCTGCCAGGTCCTGGGCTATTCTGATTGTGTTTCCATATTGAAATTGTTTCTTTCTGGCTGTTGTAGTATTTTCTCTTGATCTGGGGTTCTGGAGCTGGATATAATATTCCTGGGAGTTTTCTTTTTGGGATCTTTTTCAGGAGGTGATATGTGGATTCTTTCAACCTCTATTTTGCCCTTTGGGTATAAAACATCAGGGCAAATTTCCTTGAGCATTTTTAAAGGATGATTTCTAGGTTCTTTCTTTGATCATGGCTTTCAGGTAGTCCAATAATTTTTAAATTATCTCTCCTGATCTATTTTCCAGGTCAATGGTTTTTCACATGAGATATTTCACATTGCCTCCTATTCTTTCATTTGTTTGGATCTGTTTAATAGTATCTTGATTTCTCATAAAGTCACTAGCTTCCATTTGCTCCAGTCTAACTCTGAAGGAATGAATCTCCTCAATGAGCTTTTGAGATTCTTTTTCCATCTGGCAAATTCGACTTTTTAAGGCATTCTTCTCCTCATTACCTTTCTGAGCCTCTTTTGCCATTTGAGTCAGTCTATTTTTTAAGGTGTTATTTTCCTCAGTCAGGCTGTTGACTGTCATTTCATACCTTTCTTGCATCTTTCTCATTTCTCTTCCCAAATTTTCCCCCACTTCTCTTATCTGCTTCTTAGGGTCCTCTATGGCCTGTAGCCAGCTTGTATTTTCATTTGGGGCTTTTGGTGCAGGAGTTCTGACCTCACAGTCCTCCTCCATGCTTTGAGCCTCTTTGCCCCTAAAATAGGAGTCCAATGTTGAACTTTTCTGTTTATTTTGTTTCATTTGCCTAGTCATGTTGCCACTTAATTACTTGATTTTGGGGCTTGTTGCCACAGTAGGACTCTGCCACCAGACAGGGGAGCTTCCGCCCAAACGTGGGGTCTTCACAACTTCCTCCAGTTGTGTGGCCTCTGTAAAGCCTCCACCCACTCTGGCAAATTGGATGCCTACCCCAAACTTCCCCCCCAGACCACAATCCAGGTCCAGGCAGTTTAAAGCAAGAGCGATTAACCCCCAGACTGATTGCTGGATCTCCCTACAGTTCGCAGACCAGGAGCTAGAGCCACTACTGGCGCTGCAACATGGCTTCTGTGCAGCTGTTTCTTCAGCAGCTTTTCGCCCCCAGGGGAGGAAGCCGAGTGTTCCCCAAATACTGGTCCCAAAGTCCATAGGGCACTATCCTCTCACTTTGTCCTAGGCATATCTGTGCTGTTAATTCTGGAATCGCCACAATTGCTGGTGTTCTGGGGTCCTTACAGCCGGCTGAAGGCCCGGCCACCGTGGGGCTAAAACCGCGGACCTGGGCTCTGCTCTGTGCACTGAGCTGTCGGTTCCCAGCGCGCTGTGCTGCCTGCTCTCAGAGTGCTGCGCTGGCCGCTCCCTGCAGGGCTGCTGGGCTGTCCTCAGCAGGAGGTTAGCTTCTCTGTGCCATTCTCTGGGTGCTGTGGCTCCAGAAGTTGTTCGGGGTCCCCTTTCACATTGTTTGAAATTTGTGTGGGGCAGAGCACATTGGAAATGCTGTTTCTACTCCGACATCTTGGCTCCACCGCCCTTGCCTCAGTTTCTACAACTGTAAAATGGGAATCATAATACCCTCTAACTCCCAGAGTTATCGTGAGGATAAAATGAGATCATATTTGAAAAATGCTTAGCATCGTACCTGGCATATAGTAGTTGCTTAAAAAAATGCTTATTTCTTTCCTTCTTTTTCTCATCATTTCTTGACCTATATTCCAAAACTCTGAGGGCAAAGCAGAAGCATTGAATGCCTACTCTTGAGACAGAGATTGGGAGAGGAGCCTGCTCTGATGTCTGTTGAAAATACAACAATACTTTGCATGTAATTGATATTTGATAATTTTTTGTCATGGTGAAATGAATTGAATTGGTAGACCCACTTGTCAGCCTCTTTGGCAAAGGTTATGCTTCCTAGAGGAATGAATGCTTTCCTCACTTGGAGTGAAGGTGTTTCCTCCCTTAACACTCCATTAAGTACAATCATGTAATTTAAGAGCTGGAGTAGATTCAAGATTGCAGTAGTCTAACTTGGTAGCATTGGACTTGGAAACTTAAGTATGAGTTCCTTTCCCTTCCATTTATAAACTGTATTCTTCAGAGGTCATCTAGTATAATCTTCACCTGAAGAGTTCCAATAAAGATAACTTGTTCTACCTGAGGCAGCCCATTCCTATTCTTAGGCAACTATTAACCAGTAGAAAGCTTTTTGCTTATATAAAGCTTAAAACTACTCCTCTCTCCCAAATGTCCATCCATTAGTTCTGATTCTGCCTTTTGGGTCAAATAAGATAAATCTAATTACTTTTGTATGTAGCAGCCCTTAAAATACTTCATTTTATAATGAACAGGGATTAACTTTTATAATTATGAAGAAATTATACAAGAGAGTAGTTATTCAATATACAAAATTAAGACAGAAATGGAGAATGATTGCTATATTCTATGTGATGAGTTAATATTTGTAGTATATTTACTCATGTTTGTGTGTGTGTGTGTGTGTGTGTGTGTATGTATATTAAACACACCTGGCTATATGATCCTGAGCAAGTTATTTACCTTCTCTGGATGCAACTCTTAAAAAAAATATTTTGAGTTCCAAATTCTCTCCCTCCAGTCACTCTTCCTTCATCCATTGAGAAGGCAAAAAATATGATATCCATTATACATACACAGTCATGCAAAACACATTTCCACATTAGTTATGTTCTACAAAAAGGAAGAAAAATGAAGAAAGGAGAGAAATATATTTCAATCTGTACTGAGTTAATCAGCTCTTCATCTGTATTGATCAGAGTTATTAAGTCTTTCACAGTTGATCATCATTATAATGTTGCTGTTATTGTGAATATTGTCATATGTGAATATTGTTCTCTTGAATATTGTGAATATTGTTATATGTGAATTGAATTAGTAGACCCACTTGTCAGCCTCTTTGGCAAAGATGATGCTTCCTAGGAGAATGAATGCTTTCCTCATTTGGAGTGAAGGTGTTTCCTCCCTTAATACTCCATTAAGTACAATCATGTAATTTAAGAGCTGGAGTAGGTTCAAGATTGCAGTAGTCTAACTTGATAGCATTGGACTTGGGAACTTAAATATCAGTTCCTTAAGCATGAGAGAAAATAGTGAATGTTGTGAATATTGTTATATGTGAATATTGTTCTCTTGGATCAGCTCTGTTCATTTCACTTTGCACCAGTTTATATGGGTTTTCCCAGGTTTTTCTGAAACTGTCCTCTTCATAATTTCTTACAGCACCATAACATTCCATCACATTCACATATCATAATTAGTTCAGTTATTCCCCAATTGATTGGGGAATCCCTTAAGTTTCCATATCTTTGCTACCACAAAAAGAGCTTTTGTACATATGAGTACTTTCCTTTATTCTTTGACCTCTTTGTGTTATAGACCTAGTAGCAGTACTCCTGGGTCAAAGAGTATGTGGAGTTTTATGATATTTCATTATAGTTCTAAATTGTTCTCCAGAGTAGTTGGACTAGTTCACTGTTCCACCAACAGTGTCTCAGTAAACCTATTTTCCCACATCCCCTCCAGCATTTGACGTTTTCTCTTTTTGTCCTCTTAGTCAATCTGATAGATATGAGGTGGTACCTTAGAGTTGTTTTACTTTGCATAACTCTAATTATCAGTGATTTAGACAATTTTTCCCATACAACAGTTTATAGATTTGATTTATTCCTCTAAAAATTCCTATTAAGATTGTTTGACCAATTATCTACTGGGAAATGGCTCCTGTTTTTATACATTTATAAGTTTGTCTCAGTTCTCTATAAGTTTAAGAAATGAGATATGTATCAGAGAAAGTTACTGCAAAAAAATTCCCCTTAATTCTCTCCTTTGCTTTTTATTTTGGCTGCTTCAATTTTATTTGTGCAAAAACTTTTAAATTTTATATAATCAATTATACCTCAATTATATATAAGAATAATCAATAAATATATCAATTATACCTCCTGTGAATCTTTTTATCTCTTCCTTAGTCTTGATATCTTCCCCTATTCACAGATCTGACAGGTAATTTTTTTCCCATGGTCCCATAAAATACTTATGATATTATTCTTCATGTGTAAATCCTGTACCCATTTTGAGCTTATCCTGTTGTATGGTGTGAGATATTGGCATTTTCCTAGTTTTTATCAGACCATTTTCCAGTTTTCCCAGAATTTTTGTCAGATAATAAATTCTTTTTCTAAAAACTTATATCTTTGAGTTTATTACAAACTAGGCTACTGTACTCATTTGCTTCTGAATATTGTATATCTAATCTGTTCTACAAATCCACTATTCTATCTTATTCAGTACCAATTAAAAAATGCTTCCCACTTTGTCATTTAGTTTTAGATCTGGTATTATGAGCCTTCCTTCCTTCACATTTTTATTGATATTTTTTTTTAGAAAAGTAGAGAAAGAAGCCAAGATGGCGGAGTAGAAACAGCATGTCCAGGGCTCTCTCCCCCCAGATTACCTTCAACCTATGTAAAAGGGGACTCTGAACAACTTCTGGAGCCCCAGCACCCAAAGAACGACACAGAGAAGCTAACCTCCCGCTGAGGACAGCCCAGCAGCCCTGCAGGAAGGACCAGTGCAGCGCTCTGGTAGCCGGCAGTGCAGTACACAGAGAGCTGAGCCCAGGTCCACGTGAGCCGGGGTTTTAGCCCCAGGGCAGCCAGGCCAGCAGCTGGATGGAGGGACCCCAGAACACCAGCACCTGTGGCGATTACAGAATGGTCAACACAGACATGCCTAGGACGAAGTGAGGGGTTAGTGACCTATGGACTTTGGGACCAGTATTTAGGGAATGCATCGGATTCCTCCCCTGGGGGCTAGAAGCAGCTGAGAAGACATGCCATTTTGCAGTTTTCAGTGGTGGCTCCAGCTTCTGGCCTGCGAACTGTAGGGAGATCCAGCGATTAGTCTCGGGGGGTAATCACTCTTGCTTTAACCTCCCTGGATCTGGATTGTGTTCTGGGGTGGAAGTCGTGGGTGGGTTTCCAGATTGCCAGAAACAGAAGTTGTCCCCCTACACATTTGGGATGAAGCTCCCCTTTCTGGTGGCAGAGTTCTACTGTGGCAACAAGCCCAAAAGTCAAGTAATTAAGTGGCAACATGCCAAGGCAAAGGAAACAAAATAAACAGAAAAATGAAAGGTTAGACTCCTATTTTGGGGGCAAAGAGGGTCGAAGCATGGAACAGTCAGAGGACTGTGAGGTCAGAAATCCTGCTCCAAAAGCCCCAAAGGAAAATATGAGCAGGTTACAGACCATAGAGGACCTTAAGAAGGACTTTAAAAATCAAATAAGAGAAGTGGAGGAAAAATTGGAAAGAGAAATGAGAAGGATGCAGGAAAAGTATGAAATGAGGGTCAACAGCCTGACTGAGGAAAACAACACCTTAAAAAATAGACTAACTCAAATGGCAAAGGAGGCCCAAAAGGGCAATGAGGAGAAGAATGCCTTAAAAAGTCGAATTTGCCGGATGGAAAAAGAATCTCAAAAGTTCACTGAGGAGATTCATTCCTTCAGAGTTAGACTGGAGCAAATGGAAGCTAGTGACTTTATGAGAAATCAAGATGCTGTTAAGCAGATCCAAACAAATGAAAGAATAGAAGGCAATGAGAAATATCTCATGGGAAAAACCACTGACCTGGAAAATAGATCCAGGAGAGACAATTTAAAAATTATTGGACTACCTGAAAGCCATGATCAAAGAAAGAACCTAGAAATCACCCTTCAAGAAATTCTCAAGGAAAATTGCCCTGATGTTTTAGATCCAGAGGGCAAAATAGAGGTTGAAAGAATCCACCGATCACCTCCTGAAAAAGATCCCAAAAAGAAAACTCCCAGGAATATTATAGCCAGGTTCCAGAATCCCCAGATCAAGGAGAAAATACTACAAGCAGCCAGGAAGAAACAATTTCAATATTGTGGAAACACAATCAGAATAGCCCAGGACCTGGCAGCTTCTACACTGAGGGATCGAAGGGCATGGAATATGATATTCCAGAGGGCAAAAGAACTGGGAATGAACCCAAGGGTCACCTACCCAGCAAAACTGAGTATTTTGTTTCAGGGGAAAATATGGTCATTCAGTGGAATAGAGGACTTTCAAGCATTCTTGAGGAAAAAACTAGAGTTGAATAGAAAATTTGACATCCAGACACAAGAAGCAAGAGATGCCTGAGAAGGTAATCAGGGAAAAGAAATCAAAAGGAACTTATCAAAGTTAACTTATTTACATTCCTACATGGAAAAACAATAACTGTGACTGATGAAACTTTTCTCAGTATGAAAATAATGGAAGAAGGGTATATGGTCACATGAATACATATGTGAATTGTGTATATATGTTTACAGTTATACATAGATAGAAGGCATAGGTTGAATTTGTTGGGAAGGGATGACACCTAAGGGGTGAAATTATGAGGTGAGAGAGGAAAGTGGCAAGAGGAGATGGGGAAAGATAGGGTAGGGTAAACTATCTCATGTAGAAGAAGTAAGGGGAAGTGGTTGCAGAGGAGGGGAAGACTAGGAAGGCAAAAAGGCAAAACCACATTCTCATTGAATTTTATTCAGGGAGAGAATGACATACATACTAAATGGATATCTCAACCTGTAGCAGAACAGGGGGAAGGGGGATGAGAGGAGGGATGACGGATGGGAGGGCATTCTTGGGGGTAGGGGAGGTTGGAAGTACCCACTATTGAAGAGGGACAGGATCAAGTAGGGAATGGAGCAGGTGGGGGTGGGATGGGTGGGAGGGAATTATAAGCAGCCTTGTCTAATATATCTACTATGGTAATAATTTGTATAGCTATACATGTACAACACATACTGAGTTACTTATCTTCCCAGAGGGAATGGGTGACAAGGAAGGAAGGGAATGGATCCGTTAATTTGAGGTCTTAAAATTAAATGTTTCAAATATATATAAATACTATTATTAATACTCTTTTGCATGTAATTGGTAGATAAGATGTACAGGCATTGTGGCACAGAGATTCACCTTGCTCTAATGGAAAAGTCGAAGCGGGTAAGGGAGAAGTGATGGGAGAGAGCAAGATGGAAGAAGCGATATCTTGTGGGACTGCTATTCTGGAAGGGTGGGTAGGGGAAAAACAGGGAAAAAATTGTAATTCAAAATCTAGCAGAAATTAATGATGTAAAACAGGAGTTAATAAAGCATTTGTTTAAATAAAAAAAAAGAGAAGTAGAGAAAAGTTTATTTATTCTTTCTGATCAGGAAAGGCTCAACTGGAGTCTGCCAGGGGGAGAGCAACAGGTAGAAGCAAGCCCATGGTTATATAACCTTCTAATGTAGAAACCCAACCCCCAACTGTCCTTCACTCTCTTTGGTAGGGAGGCTGGGCCATAACTTAAGCATGGGAATATAGGAGACAAGGGACATGGGAACATGTGGGTGTCCAATGCAAGGCCAGGAAAGCAGTTTTCTCCTTATTTGGCATATTGTGCTGAAGTGGCACTGGGGAGGGTCTCCATTGCTCTAAGTTGTAGATTCCTATAAGGTCAGGTGACCTGTAAACTTAGGCCTAGTCGATACTGAAGCCACTCTAGATTTGATTTTTCAGAATGGGAAAACTTCACTGCAAATTATCCCTCACAGTTCTCCCTGATTTTTTTATGCCTTTTGAAGTTTCCCTACTTTTCTTTTCTTTTTTTTTTAAGCAATTGGGGTTAAGTAACTTGCTCAAGGTTACAAGGCTAGTCATTATTTATGTGTGGGTTCTCATTTTCTGAGGCCAGTTTCGATCCCGGTCATCCCAACTCCGAGGCCGGTGCTCTTACTCACTTACCACCTAGCCGCCCCAATTCCCTACTTTTCTTAATTCTAATTACCCTCCTTGCATTGACAACATACAAAGTGGCAGTCCCCTTTATGAATGCAGAAACAGAGATTCAAAAGAAAACTGTCCTTTCAAAGTCCTGACCCTCCTGCTCTCTTTCTGGGGGGTCTGCAGGTAAAGCTCTATACTTCTGCAGATACCAAGTTGGGGTTGATTAAAGTTCTTGCATTAGGAGCCTGCCACATTTACAATAGAGCCCACATTGGATTCTACAGCCTATCCCCAAAGTCTCCATTTTAAGCTTAAAGAGTGGTCTCTATAAAGCTTACAACTATATGGAGACTTTGGGTACTCCCTCTATATACTGGGCACTTGTAGGCTGTAGAGCACTTTGCCAGGAATCTAAGAAGTCTTTGGGGCACTGTATAAATGAGCTAAAATGAAATGGAATAAATCATTGTGGCCAAAACCATTCATGAGCTGGTGGCCTCTCTGCACCCAGTCTGTTCAGGGGAGAATTGTATCAAATGATGTTTATTCAAAACTTTTTCAGTTTGGGTCTAGAGAACACAGAGTCCCCTCCATCATGGTACAATATCAAAGGAGGAAGATCTTCAGTGCCTGAAGATCAAAAAGACTGCTGCACATGGCTTGACAAGAAGAGAGGTCAAATCCCAGAGCTGTTGTTGCTGTTTGATAGTTGGATGACCCCTGGCATTCTATCCCATCTGGGTTGGGACACTGTTCTAAGTGTATCTTGGCAACAGATGTTTATTCTGAAGTTGTTTCAGATCTCTGAAAGGTTAGGTGAGCTGCTGTTATGGAGCCCACCAGATTTACAAGATTCATTAATGCTATCCGGTGGTTTTGTTGCCTGAAGAGAAAGAGCTCAGGTAAGGCTTGAGAAACTTTTTTTCCTGAATACTTTGCAGATAAAATTGAACAAATATATCTATATCCACAAAATACAAAAGTGGAAATGAGTGAGTCACAAACCATAAGAAGTCACTAACCTTCCAGAGGAGAGCATAACAGTGCCAGCAAAATACTACTTGTGTGTTTTTCAAATTGATCCAGAATTAAAGAGAAGGAAAGTTCTATCTAAATAGGCAGAAATGCTTAGAAAATATTTGAAGGAAGGCACTTTTCTCTGTTGAGAGTCCATGCCACACTTCCACAAAGTATCTTCTGGAAAGGCATTGCACCCTAGGAATTTTTCAGTGGCTAGGGCATCCTTTATTTCTTTGAGACTGGTAGAAGTAGAGAAATTTTCTTTGGATTATATTAAACAGTGGCACATGCCAGTGCCTTGTCCAGGGATGGATTGTTGCAGGTTTTGCTCCAATTAAATTACTTTGACCACAAAACCAAATTCGTGGGTCAGGTTTATTTTATAGAACTCTTTTTTTTGTCTCAGTGTTTAATAAGCTATCCCTTCCGAATCTCTCTGGTGAGCTGGGCTTGGACAAGCACTGCTCTGTATGTTCTTTGTGCTCCTGAGCCTCCCATACGGCTGGATTTGGGGGCTGCAGCCTTTTGGGGATGTAGATCTTCCTTCAGGGTGGTATCGCTGACCCCCACAAGACACTAGCTTCTGAATGAGATGCTTTTTCGGGAGCCCGTATGTCTGCCATTGTGGCCAGCACACTCCCGGGACTCAATGACATGGTCAGTGGAAGCCCCGATTGCGTGGCCGGCCCTGACTCTGGCTGCTGAGGGCCCTCAATCTGGCCCTGCTAGATGCAATGGTCCTGCAGGTCTCCAGGCTGTTCGGCGGCTTCATTGCCATCAGCCAAGGCACAGACAGGCTTCCCTGTAGCTGTCCGCCACCAGGCTCCTGTTCCTGCTCAGGGTCAGAATGAAGCTGCTCCCTTGCAGACCCAGGACTTGGCGGATGTTTACTGGATACCGAGTCTTGGCGTAGGGAAGATATTTCTGGGCATTGCGGACGGGCACCATCAGCAGATACACAACCTTACACTGCTCCACATGAGTCCAGGGGCCAGACGGAGGTAGGCAGGCAGGTAGAGAGTGCTGAAGTACACGAGGAGTGGCGGCTGTCAGTGCCAGGTCTGTGGGCACTCCACCCTGCGCTATGGGGCAGAAGCAGAGGAAGGGGAGGGGGTGGAGCTCCCTCTGGCCCTCCTCCTCCTCCTTCTTTGTCCTGGGAGGCAGCACCTCCAGACAGTTCTTTCCAGGCCAGCTCGGTGGGGTGCTCTTTGTCCCTGGGGCCTCCAGGTCCCCCTGCCAGGGTCTTGGCATCCCCACCAAGAACATTGTTCTGTTTCAGCTCCTGAGCAGCTCCTGCCAAGCATGGCTTGAGCTCCCTGGGCACATGCCTGCCAGGAACAAGGAACCTTGAGCCCTCCCCAAAGTGCCAAGCCTTTGAGAAGCTAAACCAGTTAGTCACCTGAACTTGCAGAAGCCCCCTGGAAGTGGGAGGAAGGAGGCAAGAGGGAAACCACAGAATCCTTTGCAGCACCCCAGCAGAAAGGGTGGATCTGGCCTGCTAGCCCCAAGGAGCCTGGGAGCCTCTATTGCCAGCTCTACCCTCTCCTTGCTGATAGGACTGAGCTTGAGGGTGAGGGGCTCATAGGGAGGTTGCATCACACAGAAAACCTCATTCCTAGAGGGCTGCCCAAAGTCCATCCTGCCTTTAGCCAACTGTGCATTGTCAGGACCACCTTTCCTGGTCCAGGCAGGGGCAGATGCAGTCTCCCCCTTATCCCCTTCTCCTTGGTCAGTTTGATCCTTTCCTAAAAGGCTCACTTCTTCCAGTAGTCTTGGGGAAACCAAAGGCTGAGGGCCAAAAATAGAAGGGGTTCCGTTCCCCTGCCCCCCAAGTTGGCCCTTGTTTCCTGCTACATGGCTCAGGATCAGGTTGCTTGTTTCTGTTATTGGGCTTTCTGTAGTTCTTTATAGTCTTATGATGATTTAAAGGGGAAAGAACAATGTCATCTTCTCTAGGGACATCTAAACATGAGCATTTCCTGCCTTCTCCCATGAATAATGTCATTTTAAGTGTCATTTTATTCATTGAATTGCTGATTCTTTCTTCCAAGCAATTTAATGATTTGAATTGCTGTATCCCACAATTCTGATAATCAATTTTAAATGTCATTGATTTCTCTTCTTACTAAAATATTACTGGGGAATACGATCAAGTCTGCCCCAGCCCCAAGCTCATTTATGACTGACTAATGCAGTTTTAAAATTCATAATCAGAATCTCTACCAAATTATTCTTTTGTTTCTGATCTACTAATGAAACCATGTAGTACATTACTATGCTGTATTTCTTTATAGATGGACCTGCCAGCCCAAGCAGAGATGATGATGTCACAAACATTCCTCTTTCTGCTGGCATTTTGTCATCCACCTCTCCTGTACCAACTATAGGCACAATTCCTCCCAGACTTACATATTCAGCCTCTTTACTTCGACGATGGCTATCACATGATCATGGTAAGTACAAATTAACAAATGCCTAGACCCAATTCTAACCTTGATATTTTTATCGAGGAGGTGATGGGATTTTATAAGTTCATCATCATTGCAACAGCTCAAAACCCAGATGTATGCATCTCATTGTTCAATTGTATGTGTAAGATCCATTGGATCCATCCTAGATGACCAGCCCAAGTCAAAACTTGAGAGATCAAGATCATATGATGAAGGCCTGGATGGTTACAGAAAAGAGGCCAGAGGGTGAGTACTGGGCATTTGCTGAGAGACACTCTTGGGTAACTCTCTGTGTAGAGAGGCTTTGACATGTTCCACTTTGGATTTCCTCATATGTGACACAGAGACGTCTAGAACTTGAAGTCACCCCTAATAAATATCTGCCTTTTGTCATATGATGTACAGAATGAATAAACTAACTTTAATGTGGTCCCTTAAGGACCTTCAAAAGTTGTCCTTTTCCTTTTGGACTGTCTGGGAGGCTGAGGTAGATACTTATGAGGCAACCTTTAAAATATTAGGAAGATGCTATGTCATTCATTCTCCTTCATACCACTTCCATGGCATTAAGGCACAAAAAATCTTGCTTGCTACTACCAGATGATCATAATTCATCTCTTAGGGATCCTTAATATATCCCTTCAATTAGGAAAAAGAAATTTATAAAATTGAGAGATTACTTCTTTAATGACATTTTCACTCACCCTTGAAAAAATCCTTTCCTGTTATAATACTGTTGAATCAACATTCTATTGACTGTTAGCTCTCCCATGTGACACATTCTAAATAGCCTGCTGTATTTGAACTACTTTTTGTATGTTTTATAGATAATCAGATACAATTTGTTTCCCCAGCATGTCTTTGAAGCATGTGTTGAGCTTCAAGCAAATCAAGGTAGGTGTTTATTATTCAAGTGTATTCAATGATAAATCTGTTTATCTTTGATTATTGTAGCTCTCCTTTAGATCATGGACTTGAATGCAAGGAATCAACCTCTACTAATACCTCAATATTTGAACTTCTTTTCTTCAGTAAGCTCTACAATATTGCAAAATAGCAAACATTAGCTCAACTCTTCATCCAGTAAAAATTCCCACCATAATGTCCTTGACAAGGTTTCCAGTGACAGGGAACCCATTTCCTTCCCAGTTAGCACATTTCTTTTTTGAATACCTCTCATATTAGGTAGACTTTCCCTCTGTAGAACATGCCTATCAGTCCTTGTTCTGCATCTCTCACACACTGTTTTCACAGGATAACTCTTCAATTAATTTCAGACACATACTCAAGATAATGTATAGAAGGTAGTGTGAAAATATATCACTATGTTATTGTAGTTATGACCATGAGTAGAATTCTGCCAGCAGACTGAGGCTGCTTGGAAAACTCACACCAAGCTAATTCTATACCTTTCCACTTTTTATCTGCTGGGGTAAGATGTTCACAGCTGATGTTCAAATACCACCAGTGAGAGAAACTTGTTGTTTGAGGCAGACTTGGCTGATGCTTCCAGGGGCCTGTTCTCCCTTTAGTGACTGTTGCAGAATACAGGGAGGGAGGGTAAGAACTTGTCGAAGGCTGCTTGCTCTTACTCAAGTTCAGATAAGTTCCTGTTCTTTGTCCAGTGTCAGGCCGGGAATAAGTCCCAGAATCGGATTCATCCAAATCTTCTTTCTCTGCTGATTTCTGCTCTATGCTATGGTTTGAAAACCCAAGGTATTCTGCAAGCTGTGCTTAGGTTTCTTTGAGATAATGTGTCTATTTTAGTGATACTTCCATGCAAATTCTCGACATGAAAATAGGCTTAACTTTCTCCATTTGAGGCCAAAATTTCCAGTTTCCTTTTAATTAAAATTTCTTCTAAAATCCCAGACCTCTCTGACCAGCATTTTGTAGCTTCTGTTGATTTCTTTCAAGCCCCCAAGGCTTCCAGAAAGAAAATGTAAAGCATCACTTATCCTATGTATTAAAAATTGGGCATTTCCATAAAGTTGATATTTAAATCCTGCACTCAACTTGTTTTTTAGGATACTGGAGTCACTAGCAGAGACCCGACTAGCTGGAGGATAAAGGAATGTAGCAGTCTGATGAAATAAGATGCCCATCATCTATTAGGGGTTTCTTGGTTTTTATTGATTTGGAGGGGATAGGTGTGGAGAGAAAGCCAGTAACTGTTAACTGGTTATTTTCTTCCTTCAGCAAAGCAGACGAGTTACCAAGAACACCTGACCACAATCTCAGTATCAGGGAGACTTTGCTTGGTACCAAACTGAAAGCAAAATATCAAAGTCCAAACTCTCCCAAAGAAAAGGCAGAAGCAAAAGTCCTCAGCAAAGGTGCATGCTTCTGTTGGATAAATTGAACATATTCAGTGATTAGGACAACTTAGAATATCAAGTTCTAAAGGAGTTTAACTTTAAAAATCCATTCCTAAATTTTGTTCTTACTAACCCTCCATGGTTGGGTTTATCTAGCTTGTAAGGGCCATAGACCTGGGAGTACTTTTCCATTCAAGATTAGGCTCAATTGATATAGTGCAGATTACAAAAATGAAAAGGCAAGCCAAACGTATTCCTAAAAATTGCAAGTGCAATATTTGGTTCTACCACCTACAGTTTTATATAGAAAATAAGCCTGGATGATATTAAGTAATTAGCATGGTGTATACCTAAATTAGATGGGCTGTTATAATACTTAAAAAGGCCCACTTTGGAAATGAGTTCACTTCAGAATCCATCTTTTCTTAACAAGACTCACTGTTGCCTACATTAATCATTTAAATATCCCTCACTAAGACCAGTCAGCAGGAAAACATCATTCCATGGAATGGAAATCTGAAAGCCCCAAGGCACATTATCCAACCGTTTATTTTTCTGTTTAGATATAAGAATGAGAGGCAGCAAGGAACAGCAGGTGGATAGCTGGCCTCAGAATCAGAAAAAAACAAAAACCTGTGTTTAAATCTCACCTCTGACACATAGTGGTTGTGATGCTCAACTTCTGAGGGATATGGGGCACTCTCTGAGCCCCTGTGGTTGCAGAGAAGGAATCTGAATTTCTAGAATGATCTCCATTTGCTGATACTATCATAAATGTGTTAAAAAATACAGAGATAAGACTGTCAACATGTGTACTCACACATATACACGTATGCATACAGGAGTGTGCAGATATATTAGTATAAATAGAGGAGCATTAAAAAAATTAAACATGTTGGAGTATAAGATCATAGATCTAGAATATTTAAGGAATCCTCTAGTACTGTTACCTTAGTTATACCAGATACTTTGTGAACATTTGTGGAATTTTTTTCATTGTAAAATTCAGCATGTAAAATTCACCATTGTAAAGGGATTAGGAACAAAACTTAATGCCCTTTAAAATATGTAGGAAAAGGTAATTTTCATTTGATAATGAAGGACAAGAGATGGGTTAGGATGACCTGAAACGTTCTTAACAGGTTCATCTATTTAAAAAAATATTAAAGTGATCCCATTTAAGCCAAAATTATCCATGTATTTGAATTATGATTTAAACATTTTTGTTACCCCTCTTGTTTTCACAAACATATCACCTCTTTGTTTTCAGTAATGACCAAAGATGACACCAGTCCTCCAAAAGAGAAAGGTCCATGGAGAAAACACATGCCAAACATCTTGAGGAAAATATTTCAGAAAAAGACAACTGCTGTAGGGACCTTTGGTGTAGCACTAGGCGTTTGCCCTGCCCCTCATACCAACAAGGTAGGAGACAAAAGCTTTTCTTGTACCATCATGGTCCAAGGTATCTGTGATCTCATTAACATGGGTGCTCCCCTCCAGTGAGGCAGAGAATAATCTGTGATGAGGAAAATCATGTTTTTTAATAAATATGCCCCTGGCAGGGCTGTGCACACATGCCAGGGCCCTGACTTTCATTGTCTTGATATTTTGTAGCTACTACCAGGGGCACAAGACATCCATTGGTAATCCCTTGGCCTCACTTTAGTGACCAACTCATCTTTTGCTCTGTGGGTCATATTTTCTTCCGTGACATTCTCCACTTCTCTACAATTTCTTGTTTGTAATGTGTAACCTACTTGTGCCCAGCATATACTTCTCAGTTGTGCTTTGCATGTTGCTCAACTCCTTCAGAGATTCGTTCTGACCTATGAATTGCAACCACATTGCCAGTCTCTCAGCACACATCTAAAAGCCTCCCATGTGCCAGGTGCTGTGCCTACCACTGGGGCTTCGAAAGCAAAAGAGAAAGCAGTTCCTGCCTTCACAGAAGTTCCATGCGAACAGGGATAACAGCAGGCTTATAAGTAGCTGTATCCAGAACAGATACCCAAAAAACCTGGATATAGTGGGAAGCATTAGCCAATGGAGGGACTGGGAGAGTCCTCAGGCTGAAGGAAGTTGTCAGTAGAACAGAATCTTGAAACCAAGAGCCCCCAGCTACATCTTTTATCTCATTTGGGGAGCTCCCTCCATGAGGCAGTTTGCAAGATGTCTGTGCCTACTCAGTCTCTGTGTTTGTATCTTCCCCAGAGTTCTCCACCCACAATGCTAAAGACCTTTCTCACTTTCTCCCAGCTACACAAGTGTCCTCGGAAAGTGCTCTGACTGTCCCAGTCTTCCCTTGCGCTCATTGCAGAAATCAGCCCATCTTCTCTTTCAACGGTCAGACCCTTGGGTTACCTCCTTGATGCTTGTTTATTGGACTGGCTCGTTGATAGGTTGCAACCTTCTCATGTCAACCGTGGCCCCTTTCCCTCCCTGCCGTGTGAGGCTCCACTGTAAGGGTTATGGGATTTAAAGATCTTCCATGCCCCATTGGACTTGCTGACATAGCAGGAAGGGGAGGGGCAAGAGGAAGCAGAAGAAGAGTTAGAGTTCCACTGGGGACACTGGTGGCCACAGCAACAGCAGTAACTGCCAAGGTAGAGGTGGAGGCCCAAACCTCTTTTTAAGCCAGCCAGAATTTCTGCTAAGCACTCTTGTTGGGGGCTGCCGGGAACTGGAACTGCGGGGGGCCGGAGCTGTTGTGAGCACGCTTCCTGGACGCTGAGCAGTTGCTGAGAGTCGGGAGAGAAGGACCTTTGCCTGAAGTAGCCTGTTCTGTTTTGAAGGCTTAAGAATGTGGTTGTTTACTATGTTAACTACTTGTGCCAATTTCATAACTACCCTGATGGCTTTGACTTTCTGGTTTTGGGACTCGGTTATTTGGTATTTTAATAAATTCTCTGGCTTTATCCCCCATATAGAGAGACTGATATATTTTGTGATTAATAACCACATAAGCCTATTTATAATTGCCATAGGCATAGTGAATATTGCATTGTTAATACATCCACTCTAGCTCTTCAGAGGGGATGCTAAAGAAATGGGCCTTTGTTATTATATAAAGCTTGTGGTTGGTCAGAAAGACTTTGCATTTCCAAAACAATGCAGCCTGCTGTCCTCTTCCTCTTCATCTCTGAGCCCAGCTAGAGGTAGTGTTGGACAATTTCAGAAAGGGTCCGTTCAGACACATGCTGGAGTCCTGGCATCCATGTGGTCTTCCCTTTATGGATGGTCAGGCCATACTCCTTTGAGTGATAGCAGATCTCTTCCAGGGGGCTCTGCAATGCCTTGTGGCTTGATGCAACAAACAAGATGTCACCTGCAAACAAGAGTGCCTGAAGAAGCTCACCATTCTCTGGGGATCCCTCTTCTCCTTAGATCCGATGCTGAACTTGCTCAATATACTGGCAAATATCTCCTCTTTTATGCCTCATTGTGCTTATTATCAGAGGGTTATTAAAACCGGATTGTTTATGCTGTTATGTATTCCATAGGATGGTGATGATATGCAGCTGGGAGACATTGGGGTATGAAAGAGTCTGTAAGACAGCATTTTGCTTTAATGAGTCAAATGTTGTTTTTCCTCGCTAATAAGCACGTTGTTTCCATTAATTTGGAGATGTGTTCCATATTCAGATACCATGTGTGAAAACCCTCTTGTTCCCTGCTTTTGTCGTACTCAGAATTTGTCTATACCTTTAATGTTTTCCCATCCTTTATACACCTTCTAAATCATCACTTAACATTCTTATAAAGTTGATATCATCTCCAGGAATATCCTCTGTCCCAGTAGCACTGCCATCCCAGTAGGACTGCTCTTGCTTTCTTTCTTCTCACTAACACCATTTCTTCTACTTCTGTATCTTGGCGATTCTAATGTTAAGGTTCCCTAGGGGGGATGCCAGTGTCCTTGATGGATACTTGATGGATAGTTTGTTGTAATATGACTTTACTTTTTGTTTCTGGAGGGGGAGAGCAAGAGAGTTGGGGTTCAGTTACTTGCCCATGGTCACACAGCTAGATGAGTGTCCAGTGTCTGAGGCCAGATTCCCACTCAGGTCCTCCTGACTTTAGGGTCAGTGCTCTCTTCATGGTGCCACCTAGCTGCCCCTGCTGTAAAATGTTTCTGCAGATCATTTCCCTTTTTTATGTTGGTGCTCTTCTTTTCATTTTCATCCTTGTATGCCCTTGGAATGATGTTGCCTGACAGCTTTCTTCTATTGACTCTCCTTTGTTTTAGGTGACAAAATTGCTAGTAATCATCTGTCATATTTCTCTTGTCGATTTTACAAAAGAGTTTATACTCGAACTTGATGTTGCCTTTTCCAAAGGAAATCTAGCCTTCAATGCTTCTGTTAAATTCCGGGGTCATCTCAGTTTATTTTAAGAGTATCTAAGACAAGTGACCTGGATAGACTGTTTTAGCAGGGTGACCATCCAAATGCATGCTATAGTCTACCAGTAGACATCCTACCACTTTGACTTACTTTTTCTCATGTGAAGTATAAGGCCTATTTTTTTCTTCTTACAAAAAGTAGAGATCTTCCTTTGGAGATTCTTCATTAAGACATGGAAATTCTAGTCAGCTCAGTGTGTGCTCTGGACAAGATCATCTGGTGGACTTCCCCATTATACTGGGGCATTGTATTTTATACCCTCATGACAATACTAGGCTCCTCTAGGAAGCATACATCAGTCTGTTTTATAGTTCCCTTTTAATTACGAATCAAAGCTTGAAGTTATCTCTTTTCAATCTTTCAAGGAATCCTGTATGATTTTTATGCAGATGGGGGAAACAATATTAGAGAAGATTGTTTGTCAAATTTTTTTTATTATTATTGTTTTTTTTCCTTCATACTCAATGAGGACCAATGACATCACAATGTGGGTGTCAAAGTATAGTGTATTTAACTGTGGTTCATGAGTCCAAAAGGTGTTTGGAAGGCTATACCACGTACTCTGTTCAGCAACTTCAATTGTTCTTTGCACAGTCAGATCTTGACTAGTCATTAGATAGTAATAATAAAAAACATAAATATGGTATTTTAAGATTTATAATAACAACCCTGTGAAAAAGATGTTGTGGTTATCATGAGACTACTTTCATGGAAACCAGGTCTTCCCAAAGTAAACTAACTTGCCCACAATATTCATAGCTAATAAATGTTGAAGGCAGGATTCTGAACCTGAGTCTTCCAGACTGCCACGTACAGGACTCTATTAGACAATATATCTCCCATCTTCATTCAGTTTGCATTATTATTTCCCTGATACTCATTTCCAACCCAGCATTCCAAATATGTTTAACTCAGCTACAAATGAATTCACCATTCTTTTGATTCTTCACATAATCTAAAGAGCAGGGGCGGCTATGTGGCATAGTGAGTAGAGCGTCGGCCCTGGAGTCAGAAGGACCTGAGTTCAGATACAGCCTCAGACACTTAACGTACACACAAACAAAAACCTAGCCATGTGACCTTGGGCAAGTTATTTAACCCCAATTGCCCTCCAAAAGGCAAAAAAAAAATAAAAATAAAAAAGATAATCTAAAGAGCAAATATGTGTAGACATAAATAATAGCTTAATAAGACTATTTGGGGCTGATAATAATTAAAATTATGTCTTTTTTATTTTTAGTGTGTTCTTCTTATAGTTGTAATGTGTTGCCAAGTAATAGAAGAAAGAGGACTTGACTCTGATGGTATTTACTGAGTACCTGTCAAGAAAGCTACTGCCTCAAGGATGCAAACAGAACTCAACAAAGGAATGGCCGATACTGACATGAAGTATGGTGTAAGTTAATTCGTTCATTTCAATTGATCTGAATGTTTCAGAGCATTATGGTGACTATACCATATCACACATTTCCATTTTGAATACCTAGAAATGGTGAGACTTAAATGCTATCTGTAGTTTACTGAAATCATTCTTCAGCCAACTCCCTAAGTCTGTCTTCACAAATGGTGAGTTATCTCCTAAAAAACCAGTTTAACTCTTCTATCCCTAAATTTTAATTTCCAAGAAAATTAAACTTGAAGCAGAGTGATATGGAACTGAATTGGGATCTTTTTTTCTTTTTCTCTTTGGAAAATACATGCAAACAAATTTATATACAAAATATATAAATACAAATTTTTATACCTCTTATTTACATTCTGCCTGAATACATTGTTGTTTCCCTCCTTATCTCTGGCACTCAGAATCTTTTAAGTGTTAGTTTACATTCCTTATATTTACATGCTTTTAATAAATCAACAAATTCTTTCTGAGCCTATCACACACACACAAACACACACACAACACATGCACATATATTGCTATATGTAGAAGAGACAGAAGACCCTGTTCTTGATGTTGGGAGGGAGAAAAAGAGAGGTATGGTCAAGGCAAAGTTCCTACTTTCATGGAACTGTTGCACTCTAAATTAGTTTAACATCATTCTCATTAAAATTGATTTCATTTTGGAGGCCTAAATTTTAACCCTACTTAAAATTGATTCTTTTTCTCTAAATAAATTCCTGTCATTTTTTAAATTAAATAATATTTTATTTTCCCCCAGTTACATGTAAACACAGGTTAAACATTATTTTTTAGCTTTTTTATCAAATGCTTTATTAACTTCTAGTTTACATCATTCATTTCTGCAAGATTTTGAGTTACAAATTTTCTCCCTCTTACCCACCACCCCAAAATAGTGATCCCACTGAATATACCCTCCTCCAATCTGCTCTCTCCCATATCTTCTCCTATACCCCCTCTGACTTTCCAGTAGAGCAATATGATCTCTATGCCTCAGTGCCTATATATCTTATTTCCCATCTACATGTAAAGTAATATTAATAATAGTATATAGTATACATATAGTATATATGTGTGTGTGTGTGTGTGTGTGTGTGTGTGTGTGTGACATTTTATTTTAAAGCTTTGAATTCCAGATTCTTTCCCTTCCTCCCTTTTCACCCACCCTTACTGGGAAAATAAGCAATTCAATATAGGTTGTACATGTGTAGCTATGCAAAACATTTCCATAGTGGATATATTGTAAAAGACTGACTATATTTCCCTTCTTCCTATCCTACCTCCCACTTGTTCTATTCTCTACTTTGATCCTGTCCCTTTTCAAAAGTGGTGCTTCCAACTTCTCTCCCTCCCAGCCAGCCCTTCTTTCCATCATTCCCCCTCTCATCTCCTTCCCCCCTACTCTCCTGTAGGGTGAGATACCCTATTTAGTATGTATGTCATTCCTTCCCTAATCCAAATTCAATGAGAATAGTTTTGACCCATTCCCTTTTGTCTTCCTGTTCTTCCCCTCCATTGTGACCATTTTCCCTTGCTTCTTCTATATGAAGAGGTTTGCCCCATTCTGCCTTTCCCCATCCCCTTTCATTATATTCCTCTCTCACATCTTAATTTCACCTTTTAAGTATCATCCCTTCCTTTTAAATTGGTCCTGTGCCCTCTATCTATGCATACATGTACACATATATACACACATTCACATATGTATTCATTTGCCCATATACCCTCCTATATAGACATATATATGTAAGTGAATACACACGCACACACACACACATGCACACACACACACACACACACACATATATACACATCTCTATTCCCTTCAACTATTCTCATACTGAGAAAAGTTTCATAAGTTACAATTATCGTTTTTCCATGTAGGGATGTAAATAGCTCAACTTTGATAAGTTCCTTATGATTTCTTTTCCCTGTTTACCTTCTCATGCTTCTTTTACTTCTTGTATCTGAATGTCAATTTTTTTATTCAACTCTGGCTTTTTATCAAGTATAGTCCCAGGACCTCTGAAAACATCAGCAAGACCCTCGTCCAAGATTTCTGTAAACATACGACAAGAAAATCCTTTCAGGGCTCCTAAACAAGCAGCAAGGTCCCAGGACTTCTGTACCAGCAGCACCATCCTCTATCAGCAGACAATATGACAAAGTAACTTCAAAACAAAGTACCAGCACCACAACCACGCTTCCTCCCAGTTCTCCTCTCTTCTCATTTCCCAGTTCTTTTCAGTTCTCAGTTCAGTTCTCAGTTCTCAGATTTCAGTTCAGTTCTCAGTTCCCATTTCTGTTCTCAATACTTCTCTCTCTCCAACAATAGCAGCTCAGTCTCCACTCTGCTTGGTCCCAGCAGTTCTGGCCTCTCTCAGCTTGGATTTTTCCTTATATATGGTTTTAGCTCCTTCCTGTTCTGCCCTTTCCTGTTATGTCAACAAGTTCATCCCACTACAAGATTCACAAGTTTTGGATGTTAATACTTGACACAATCATGAACTTAAAACAAGGTGCTAAATACCTGTTTATTTGCCAATACAAGGGGCATAGAAGGTCTTCAAATTCTGTTACTATTATTACCCCCACCCTTGCCCCACACAGGCACAGATAACTTCCACATAGGTCTGTCACCTTCACCTGAGGTTTCAAGTGGGACCTAATGTAAGCCTCAAAATTCATTAGGAGAATAATGCCTTTTTTTCCTCTTCAGCTCAGGACTCTCCTTTGAAATGCCATTTTGCACAATGGAAAGAAACATCCACCCTGAGAGACAGGGTGAAAAGCCCCTCCTTGGCCGCTTTATTTTTCAAATGCCCTCCCGCCCCCACCACTTTTATACCTTTACACTGTTATCCTCCCTTTTCAGGCTTTTTCTTTATTATCTCATTAATCATCATGTCCTAGGCTTCTGGTTTTGTTTTTCTTCCTCTCTTTTCACAAACACTTTCTGTGCTTCCCTTACTAGTTCCTCCAATGACTTATCACTCCAGTCTTCTACCTTTAGCATACTCTTTGTTATATCAAGCCATACCTTAGTCACAAAGTGCATTTTAAGACTTGTTCTTTTGTCGGGGACCCAGGGGCCATCGCTGAGTATTTAGTCATCTGGTCCCTTAACCTCTGTAGAAAGGCTGAGGGCATTTCCTTCTTAGTCTACTCTAGCTCAGAGACTATAGAGCTTACCCTTTTGGGCTTGGGTCTCTGATGGATTCTTCCAGTATTTTAGCATTTTCCCTAAGGAATTATCTGGAATTATATTCACTTGAGAATCCCTTCCCTTTTCTTTGGGGGAACTTTCCCTTTTTTCCTTTACAGGGGAATCAACCTCTTCTGATGGCTTACTTCCTTTATTCCCCATTCTACCCTCAGACAAACCCTTTGAATGGCTTTGTCCTTCTCTGGCTCTGGCCTTCCTGAGAGGACAGAACCCCAGAAGGAGGCTCCACACTTGACTTGTCCTATCTTACAGACACTCAAACTCTAGCCAAATAGCTCTCCTTCCTGCTCCTTTAGACAAGAATTAGTCTTTCTCTATGCCCTGTCTTTACACAGGTCATATACCATTCCTGAAATGCAATCCTGAATCACTTCTGCCTCTTAGCATCCCTAACTTGTATTTTGTTCATGTGACCTTTCCTGAGCTACCATCCAATTACCATGAATTCACTCCATAGACATATTGTATAGACTTATTGTATATACTAGTTTTCTGCCAAATAGAATATAACCTCCTTGAGGACAAGGACTTCTAGCATAGTGTCTGCAATACAATAAGGGCTTAATAAATGTGTGATGATCAGTTGATCTGAATGACACAATTCTGTTTTGGTTTCAAGTGTTGCTTTTTCCAAGGGACTGGTCCTTGGACAACAGAAGAAGTAAAATCAAATAACCATGATTTCAGACCCAGTTAATTTCAGAATGATATATCTTTATATAGTTAGGAGATATTGAGAAAATGAACTTAAATTCCATGTCCTTGAGACCCTGATAATCCAATTGAAGGTATCCAACCCACAGGAAAGACTCTGAAATATTTAGCAAACAATGTTTAAATTAGTGCAATTAGAATAGTACCGATATTTGCAGAAGGCACTCAAAGTTAAGACTTTTTATATTAATGCCTAGGACTCCTTAAAGGTGTGTTTTGGACTGAATTTTTAAAAGGTGAAGGATATGGATAAGAACTGGGATTGCTGGTAGGGAAAAATGACAGGGTGAGAAGGTGCAATATGGAGTTACCAGCCAAATGGGCTTACTAACTCTGATATTTGTCTTCAAGACCACCTTTCAGATTAAAACTGAAGGTTTGCTTTTGGAAATTTAAGCCTCTTTGCATATTAATAATATCACTTTTGTGCTAGAAAAGTCTGATATTTTGAGATATCATGATGCCGTCTTTTGTCTCTACGCTTTCACATCATTTTTTTTTTTCAGATGGCACCAAGTAATCTAGCCATCATTTTTGGTCCAACACTCATCACAACATCAGAACAGAGCATGACAGAGATGGTGACACATATTCTTGATCAATGCAGAATTGTGGAAACCCTGATCCAACATGTAAGTGGGTGGTTAAATTTTTAGAAAAGACTCTTTGAATTTAAATTCTTTTTTCTTTTTGTCATCACAGAACTTTTATTCTGTATCCTGTTCACCATACCAGAAAAAATTGCGAGAGTTTTCTCATCTTTCATTTTTTATTTTAAAATTTTAGCATGACTGGTTTTTCATGGAAGAACATGCAGAAGAGCCTCTTGTAAGTTTCTTTAGTTATTTTTTGTCTTTCACATTTCTGATTGGTTATTTGGATTGAGCTGTACAGTTAGGAGTTTTCAACAGTGTGGCCATACTCTAGCATTGGCCACGAATAGTTCTGCATTTCAGAAGGTGGTTCCTTGCTTCTAAATTTCTGTCTGCAAAGAAAATATCAGCAACTAAAGATGCAGCACTAGGTTTTGTTGTTGTTTCAAAATAAAACAATGTGGGAAATTAAAATACATGGGAAAACAGTGTTCTGAAATCAATGGGCTTTTCTATATGTTGTTAAAAATAGAACAAAATGGGGGCGGAGCCAAGATGGCGGAGTAGAAACAGCTCATCCAAGCCACTCTGCCCCCAGATTCCCCCCAAACTATGGAAAAGGGGACTCTGAACAACTTCTGGAGCCCCAGCACCCACAGAATGACACAGAGAAGCTAACCTCCCGCTGAGGACAGCCCAGCAGCCCTGCAGGAAGGACCAGCGCAGCGCTCTGGGAGCCGGCAGCGCACAGAGCGCAGGAAGCGGAGCCGAGGGGAGCCCAGGTCCCTGTGAGCCGAGGTTTTAGCCCCAGGACGGCAGGGCCAGCAGCAGGCTGGAGGAACCCCAGAACACCAGCAGCCGTGGCGACTCCAGAATTATCAACATAGACATGCCTAGGACAAAGTAAGAGGTTAGTGTCCTATGGACTTTGGGACCTGTATTTGGGGGAATGTGTCGGCTCCCTCCCCTGGGGGCTAGAAGCCGCTGAGGAGACACACCATTTTGTAGTTTTCAGAGGCAGCTCCAGCTCCTGGCCTGCAATTAATTGTAGGGAGATCCAGCAATCAGTCTTGGGGGGGTAATCACTTTTGCTTTAAACTCCTTGGATCTGGATTGTGATCTAGGGTGGAAGTCGTGGGTGGGTTTACAGCTTGCCAGAACTGGAAGTTGCCCCCACACGTTCGGGACGAAAATTCCTCTATCTGGCCTTAAAGCCATAGTGTGGCAAAAAGCCCAAAAGTCAGGTAATCAAGTGGCAACATGCCAAGGCAAAGGAAACAGAAAAATGCAACCCTAGACTCCTATTTTGGGGGCATGGAGCGGGAAAAGGACTGTGAGGTCAGAAGTCCTGCTCCAAAAGCCCCAGGGGAAAACATGAGTGGGTTGCAGGCCATAGAGGACCTTAAGAATGACTTTAAAAGTCAAATAAGAGAAGTGGAGGGAAAATTGGAAAGAGAAATGAGAAGGATGCAGGAAAAGTATGAAATGAGGGTCAACAGCCTGACTGAGAAAACAACACCTTAAAAAATAGACTAACTCAAATGGCAAAGGAGGCCCAAAAGGGCAATGAGGAGAAGAATGCCTTAAAAAGTCGAATTTGCCAGATGGAAAAAGAATCTCAAAAGTTCACTGAGGAGATTCATTCCTTCAGATTTAGACTGGAGCAAATGGAAGCTAATGACTTTATGAGAAATCAAGATGCTGTTAAGCAGATCCAGACAAATGAAAGATTAGAAGGCAATGTGAAATATCTCAGTGAAATATCACTGACCTGGAAAATAGATCCAGGAGAGACAATTTAAAAATTATTGGACTACCTGAAAGCCATGATCAAAGAAAGAACCTAGAAATCACCCTTCAAGAAATTCTCAAGGAAAATTGCCCTGATGTTTAGATCCAGAGGGCAAAATAGAGGTTGAAAGAATCCACAGATCACCTCCTGAAAAAGATCCCAAAAAGAAAACTCCCAGGAATGTTATAGCCAGGTTCCAGAATCCCCAGATCAAGGAGAAAATACTCCAAGCAGCCAGGAAGAAACAATTTCAATATTGTGGAAACACAATCAGAATAGCACAGGACCTGGCAGCTTCTACACTGAGGGATTGAAGGGCATGGAATATGATATTCCAGAGGGCAAAAGAGCTGAGAATGAACCCAAGGGTCACCTACCCAGCAAAACTGAGTATTTTGTTTCAGGGGAAAATATGGTCATTCAGTGGAATAGAGGACTTTCAAGCATTCTTGAGGAAAAAACCAGAATTGAATAGAAAATTTGACATCCAGAAACAAGAAGCAAGAGATGCCTGAGAAGGTAATCAGGGAAAAGAAATCAAAAGGAACATATCAAAGTTGAACTATTCACATTCTTATATGGAAAAACAATAACTGTGAGTGATGATATCTTTCTCACTATGAAAATAATGGAAGAAGGGTGTGTGGTCATATGAATACATATATGAATGTGTGTGTATATGGATCAGGGCATAGGTTGAATTTGTTGGGAAGGGAGAATACTCAAGGGATGAAATTATGAGGTGAGAGAGGAATGTGGCAAGAGGAGATGGGGAAAGACAGGGTAGGGTAAACTATCTCATGTAGAAGAAGTAAGGGGAAGTGGTTGCAAGGGAGGGGGAGAATAGGAAGGGAAAAAAAGGGCAAATCCACATTCTCATTGAATTTGGTTCAGGGAGAGAATGACATACATACTAAATGGGATATGTCAACCTGCAGCAGAATAGGGGGAAGGGGAATGAGAGGAGGGATGATTGATGGGGGGGGGCATCCTTGGGGGGTGGGGAGGTTGAAAGTACCCACTATAGAAGAGGGACAGGATCATGTAGGGAATGGACCAGGTGGAGGGTGGGATGAGTGGGAGGGAATTATAAGCAGCCTTGTACAATATATCTACTATGATAATGTTTTGCATAGCTAGACATGTACAACATATACTGAATTACTTATCTCACCAGAGGGAATGGGTGACAAGGGAGGAAGGAAATGGATCTGAAATTCGAGGTCTTAACATTAAATGTTTCAAATATATATAAATACTATTATTAATACTCTTTTGCTTGTAATAGGGAGATAAGATGTGCAGGCATTGGGACACAAAGATTCACCTTCCTCTAATGGGAAAGTCGATGGGGGTATGGGAGAAGGTATGGGAGAGAGCAGATTGGAGGAAGGGATATCTTGTGGGACTGCTATTCTGGGAGGTTGGGTAGGGGAATAACAGGGGGAAAATGATTGTAACTCAAAATATGGTGGAAATGAATGATGTAAAATAGAAGTTAATAAAACATTTGTTTAAAAAAAATAGAACAAAATAACTTTGAAGAAGTGGTGAAGTGATCTTTGTTAACCATAGACAAGATTTCAGGAGAAATGCACAGTGGAATCTCAACCAGCATGAAACCTCAACCACTTACTGACCAGCAGTGGAAGAATGGGCATATCTCCTAGAGATGCATCAGGTAACTGCTTGGAAAGTGTTCATCTATAGGCTAGAAAAAACTCCTGGTTTTTTTTTTTTTTTTTTTTTTAAGCAATTGGGGTTAAGTAACTTGCTCAAGGTTACACGGCTAGTCATTTGATTTATGCGTGGGTGCTCATTTTCTGAGGCTGGATCTGATCTCGGGTCATCCAAACTCCGAGGCCGGCACTCTTACTCACTGCGCCACCTATCCGCCCCGTTAGGGCAGTTGGGGTTAAGTAACTTGCCCAAGGTTACACGGCTAGGTTTTTTTTTTTTTTGTTTGTGCGGATTAAGTGTTGGAGGCTGGCTCCGAACTCAGGTCCTTCTGATTCCAGGGCCGGCGCTCTATTCACTGCGCCACCTAGCTGCCCAAAACTCCTGGTTTTTATATTATGATGATAAAGCAAATAAATGATAAGTAATAATTCACTATGATTTTTCTTTTTCTCCTGGTCTTTGAATCTCCACCAATAAACAGGTTCTCCCTTTTCTGATTGATCTTGAGTATGTTGCAGTGATTACAGTGCCATTGGCAGTACATGGAGTTGGAATGCTTGTTGACAAGTCTGTCACATTTGGACATATGAGGGGAAATGAGCATGCATAGCCCTGTTTCCTTTATTCTCAGTTACCCATGTAATTGTCATCAAAAGGTAAAAGAGATCAGTGTTACTGAATTTGCTATGATGGCAGAAAGTGTGACTGTATATATGGTAAAGAAAGTCACTGAAATACCCAAGGCAAACAATGTCTTTTAAAAGCACAAACTGAGCTACTCATCTGTGGAGTCTAAAGCAGATAGAAGCATAGTATTTGCTCGATCGCTCTCTCTCTCTCTCTCTCTCTCTCTCTCTGTCTTCTTTCTTGTGGTTTCTCCCATTGTTTCTAAATCGTCTTTACAACATGACTAATGTGAAAATATGTTTAATATGTATGTTTATGTAGATTATGTAGATTATATTAGGTTGCACTCCATCTTGCGGTGGGGGGAGAGGAGGGATGGGAAGAAAATTTGGGACTCAAAATCTTATAGAAGTGAATGTTGGAAACTAAAAATAAATCAATTAAAGCTTTAAAAGATAAAAGAGTTGACTAGAGTAATGAAAAATTAAGTGACTTGCCCAAGGTCATTCAACCAGTATGTGTCAGAGCTGGGAATTTACACAGCTCTTGGTGACTCCAAGCCTAGCTCTCGATCTACAATGTTACATAAAGGAGTGGGGGGTGGGCATGAGAGGAAGAGGGGGGAGGGAAAGGGGAGAGGGAAAAAGAAAGGAAGAGAGAGAGAGAGAGAGAGAGAGAGAGAGAGAGAGAGAGAGAGAGAGAATATCTCATATCTAGCATCAGAGAAAACAGAGGGGAAATCAAGAGGTACTGAACAAGATGGGAAGTTTCATTCAGGTAAACTGGATAAGATGTAAAAATCCCAAAGCAAGAAAAGGGATCATCAGGAAATTTTGAGGGCATGGTCTATATGAGCCTTGGATGAGTCACCAGTTTAGAGCTTCCAATTCAGCTAGCATAAGAAGAAACAGAGTTCCTTTGATGTAATCTTGGGGCTATGTCCTATGCAGGAATAATTTTGTGCCTTCAGAGCTGCCACTTGCTCTTTCCCTGTAGAGTTTTTGAGGCTGGACTGCTTCCTCCATTAAGCTGCCATCCACTGCCTCTTTATTGAACTGCTACTTCCATATCCTACTTCTCCACTAAATTTATTCAGCCATTCCCTAAAAGAAGGGCACTCTGTTATTTTTCAATACTTTGCTACTCAAAAAAGTATTGCACCATTTTTGTATTGGAAAAGAGTTGGAAACAAAGTACATATCAACTGAGGAATAGTTAAGAAAACCATAGTACTAGAATGTTAATATATTATAAGAAATGATAAGTGAGATGGCAGTAGAGATGTAGGGAAAAACTAATATGAACTGATGCAAAATGAAGTAAGCTAAACCAAGAAAACAATATACACAATGACTACAAAATAAATAGAAAGAATAATAACCACAAGGGAATAAAAATGATTGTGACAAAATAATAAAGCAAACCTGGGTTGGAAAAAAGGGATATTAGAAGACAGCTTCCCCTACTCCTTTGCAGAAGTGAGGACATTGGGCATGGAATATTGCATATAAGATTTTTTCAATGTATTCATTGTTTTTATTGATTTCTTCTTTTGTTTTATTCTTTTTAATTAATATTTCCATATAGATATTCTCCCCCTAGGACAGTGAAGGGGAAGGCTAGGTGAGGTAAAAACAGAAGTTTTCAATAATTTTTTCAAGTGCTGCTATAAATATTTTTGTATATTTGGGTTGTTTTCCTTTTCCTAGGATTTCATTGTGTCACAAGCCTAACAGTGGTATTGTTGTTGTTTGTTCTTCATTCTGGAAGAAGACCATGACATTAGGAAGGTGATGCCATGACTTGCAAATGAATTGGCTTTAAGTGAGGGAGGGCTATGCAAAGTCGCCAGGCTCACTTTCTCCTTTGGAGTCATCTGAGTCCAGTGGCAAGATACAGATCAGGACAACTGGAGATGATCCTGCAATAGTGCTATTATTGTTAGATCAAAGGGTATGCATGGTGGCTTTATTTATTTATTGCTTTTTAAGTATATTTCTAAACTGCTTTCAAGAACTGATGTCTAGTCTTAATCATTACTTCCTCTCACCACTAGGTCCCAAATATAACTGCTGTGCTCACAGCTTCCCAACCTTATGATTCATCTAAATGTCTCCAAACTCTGCCAGCAGAAATTCTCTAATTAGCTTATCTCTTGGCTCTAAGAAATCTCTTATTGTGATTCCATGGGTCAAGCTTCCCACTTTTTCAACAACTGAGTTCCTCTGAGTCTTCTCTTCCAGCACTCTCTCTTTTGACTTGCATGGGATTATATACATCAAAAAGAATATATAGTATGGGGTGGCTAGGTGGCACAGTGAGTAAGAGCACCAGCCTCGGAGTTGGGATGACCCGAGATTGAATCCGGCCTCAGAAAATAAGCACCCACACATGAATAATGACTAGCCGTGTAACCTTGAGCAAATTATTTAACCCCAATTGCTTTAAAAAAAAAAAAAGAATATATAGTATAGGGGAGAGAAAGACGCTCACACTGGGAGCAGACAAGAAGGAGAGGCAGAAGGGGCACATTATGTTACATGAAGAGGCACAAAAATCCGAAGACATAGAGGGAAAGATGAGGGAGGTGCAGTGGACGTTGCTTGAATCTTACTCTCTTCAGAATAGTTTGAAAGACGAAATAACTTACCAATATCCCTCCTCTTTCCCACTCCCAAATCCTTTTTTCTTTTCAAATGTATTCCCCATCCCTGTCCTCCCCCGCTATTGATGCTTCCAGGTGATCTCTGGATTCTTTCAACCTCTATTTTGCCTTCTGGTTCTAAAATATCAGGGCAATTTTCCTTGAGAATTTCTTGAAGGATGGTTTCTAGATTCTTTCTTTGATCATGGTTTTCAGATACTGCAGTAATTTTTAGACTGTCTCTCCTGGATCTATTTTCCAGGTCAGTGGTTTTTCCCATGAGATATTTCACATTGCCTTTTATTCTTTCATTTGTTTGGATCTGCTTAATAGCATATTGATTTCTCATAAAGTCATTAGCTTCCATTTGCTCCAGTCTAATTCTGAAAGAATGATTCTCCTCAGTGAGCTTTTGAGATTCTTTTTCCATCTGGCAAATTTGGCTTATTAAGGCATTCTTCTCCTCGATGACTTTTTGAGCCTCTTTTGCCATTTGAGTTAGTCTGTTTTTTAAGGTGTTATTTTCCTTAGTCAGGCTGTTGACTTTTCTTGCATCTTTCTCATTTCTCTACCCAATTTTCCCCCGTTCTGCTTCTTAAGGTCCTCTATTACTTGTAACCAGCTCGTATTTTCATTTGGGGCTTTTGGTGCAGGAGTTCTGACCTCACAGTCCTCCTCCTGTTCCATGCTTAGATCCTCTTTACCCCCAAAATAGGAGTCTAATGTTGAATTTTTCTGTTTATTTTGTTTCCTTTGCCTAGGCATGTTGCCACTCAATTACTTGACTTTTGGGCTTGTTCCCACAGTAGGACTTTGCCACCAGCCAGGGGAACTTCTGTCCCAAATGTTAGGGTTTTCTCAACTTCTGGAGGTATTAGTTGGGTGGCCTCTGTGAAGCTTCCACACACTCTGGCAAGCTAGTCACACACCCCAAGACCTCCACCCCAGGCCACAATCCAGATCCAAGAAGGGTAAAGCAAGAGCGCTTACCCCCGAGACTGATTGCCATATTCCCCTACAGTTCACATGCCAAGAGCTGAAGCTGCAATGTGGCAATGTGGCCCAAATGGGATTTTTTTCTTCACGTCTTTCATAAAAACAGAAATTTGATTTTGGCCTTTTGAGAATGCAAAATAGAAATTATTAAGTCCATCTCATTTCTTCTTGGACTTACCTATTCAGGGACAAAAATCAAATACTTTAGGCCTAGCAAGAATTTTAGAGCTTAGATATCAATTCCACACCACAATGTAGTAAAGTAGAAGAACAAGGACAAGTCATTTCAAGATATAATTTTTATCTAGTCATTTATCAAAATGGGTTTATCCACCATCCATTGACTGACCACTTCCCACTTTTACTTTACATAAGAAATAGACAAGGGCGGCTAGGTGGCACAGTGAATAGAGCGCCGGCCCTGGAGTCAGAAGGACCTGAGTTCGGATCCGGCCTCAGACACTTAATCCACACAAACAAAAACCTATCCGTGTGACCTTGGGCAAGTTACTTAACCCCAATTGCCCTAAAGGGGCGGCTAGGTGGCACAGTGAGTAAGAGCGCCGGCCTCGGAGTTGGGATGACCCGAGATCAGATCCGGCCTCAGAAAATGAGCACCCAAGCATAAATAATGACTAGCCGTGTAACCTTGAGCAAGTTACTTAACCCCAATTGCTTTAAAAAAAAAAAAAAAAGAAATAGACAAAACAAGTGAATTCCTGAGAACAAACAGGATCATGGGGAAATCAGACTGGATGATCTAAAGATCTTAACTTTAACATTATGTGATATTATGTAACTTCCCTCTTTCATTCCCCTTCACACCCAAGTAAGTACAAACTATCAAGACCAAAAATAATAATAAAAAAATAAATTACCCTCCCCAAAATTACTATGTAAGGTCCCTTACAAATCTAAATTCTATGACTCTACCAGTATGATGTAAGACTGAGGGATTGATGGGACTAAAATGTAAGTGTGGGGTTTTAAGCAGGAATATGCTAGTAATGTTTAAAAATTGGCTCTCCAAGAAAAAGAAAATGTATCCGTCATACCACTTTTGATTTAATCTGGATTATTCACATTTTCTCTATCACTTTCTTAAATGAAAAAGCTATTAAAACATTCTTTCCTTTTCCAACTACATATCTGTATGAGGCCAGATTTTCTTTATGCATTTTAACCAAAACAATATGTCACACTAGACTGAATGTAGAAGCAGATGTGAGGATCCCTTTAAACCATGCATTAAAGAAATTTGCAATGGGGGGCAGATCCAAGACAGTGCAGTAGAAAGAGCTGTCCAAGGCACTCTCCCCCCAAATTTCCTCCAAACTATGTAAAAGGGGACTCTGAACAACTTTTGGAGTCCCAGCACCCACAGAGAAGCTAACCTCCTGCTGAGGACAGCCCAGCAGCCCTGCAGGAAGGACCAGTGCAGTGCTCTGGGAGCTGGCAGCACGCAGTGTGCAGTGCGTGGGGAGCTGAGCACAGGTCTGCCTAAGTCTCGGTTTTAGCCCCAGAGCAGCCGGGCCAGCAGCCAGCTGGAGGGACCCCAGAACACCAGCAGCTGTGGCGATTCCAGAATTATCAACATAGACATGCCTAGGACAAAGTGAGAAGTTAGTGCCCTATGGACTTTGGGACCAGTATTTGGGGAATGCGTCAGCTTCCTCCCCTGGGGGCTAGAAGCCACTGAGGAGACACGCCATTTTGTAGTTTTCAGAGGCAGGTCCAGCTCCTGGCCTGTAAACTGTAGGGAGATCCAGCGATCAGTCTTGGGGGGTAATTGTTCTTGCTTTAACCTCCCTGGATCTGGATTGTGATCTGGGGTGGAGGTCGGGTGGGTTTCCAGCTTGCCAGAAACGGAAGTTGTCCTCCCACACGTTCGGCACGAAAGTTCACCTGTCTGTCGGCCCAGCCATACTGTGGCAACAAGCCCCAAAGTCAAGTACTTAAGTGGCAACATGCCAAGGCAAAGGAAACAAATTAAACAGAAAAATGCAACCTTAGACTCCTATTTTGGGGGCAAAGAGGATCGAAGCATAGAACAGGGGGAGGACTGTGAGATCAGAAATCCTGCTCCAAAAGCCTCAAAGGAAAATATGAGCGGGTTACAGGCCATAGAGGACCTTAAGAAGGACTTTAAAAATCAAATAAGAGAAGTGGAGGAAAAATTGGAAAGAGAAATGAGAAGGATGCAGGAAAAGTATGAAATGAGGGTCAACAGCCTGACTGAGGAAAACAACACTTTAAAAAATAGACTAATTCAAATGGCAAAGGAGGCCCAAAAGGGCAATGGGGAGAAGAATGCCTTAAAAAGCTGAATTTGCCAGATGGAAAAAGAATCTCAAAAGTTCACTGAGGAGACTCATTCCTTCAGAGTTAGACTAGAGCAAATGGAAGCTAATGACTTTATGAGAAATCAAGATACTGTTAAACAGATCCAAACAAATGAAAGATTAGAAGGCAATGTGAAAATCTCATGGGAAAAACCACTGACCTGGAAAATAGATCCAGGAGAGACAATTTAAAAATTATTGGCCTACCTGAAAGCCATGATCAAAGAAAGAACCTAGAAATCACCCTTCAAGAAATTCTCAAGGAAAATTGCCCTGATGTTTTAGATCCAGAGGGCAAAATAGAGGTTGAAAGAATCCACAGATCACCTCCTGAAAAAGATCCCAAAAAGAAAACTCCCAGGAATATTATAGCCAGGTTCCAGAATCCCCAGATCAAGGAGAAAATACTCCAAGCAGCCAGGAAGAAACAATTTCAATATTGTGGAAACACAATCAGAATAGCCCAGGACCTGGCAGCTTCTACACTGAGGGATCGAAGGGCATGGAATATGATATTCCAGAGGGCAAAAGAACTGGGAATGAACCCAAGGGTCACCTACCCAGCAAAACTGAGTATTTTGTTTTAGGGGAAAATATGGTCATTCAGTGGAATAGAGGACTTTCAAGCATTCTTGAGGAAAAAACCAGAGTTGAATAGAAAATTTGACATCCAGACGCAAGAAGGAAGAGATGCCTGAGAAGGTAATCAGGGAAAAGAAATCAAAAGGAACTTATCAAAGTTGAACTATTTACATTCCTATATGGAAAAGCAATAACTGTGACTGATGATATCTTTCTCACTATGAAAATAATGGAAGAAGGGGGTGTGGTCATATGAATACATATGTGAATTTGTGTGTATATGGTTGTTTTTGGATAGAGGGCATAGGTTGAATTTGTTGGGAAGGGAGAATACTCAAGGGATGAAATTATGAGGTGAGAGAGGAAAGTGGCAAGAGGAGATGGGGAGAGACAGGGTAGGGTAAACTATCTCATGTAGAAGAAGCAAGGGGAAGTGGCTGCATGAGAGGGGAAGAATAGGAAGACAAAAAGGCAAAACCACATTCTCATTGAATTTGGTTCAGGGAGAGAATGACATACATACTAAATGGGATATCTCAACCTGCAGCAGAATAGGGAGAAGGGGGATGAGAGGAGGGATGATGGATGGGAGGGCATCCTTGGGGGGAGGGGAGGTTGGAAGTACCCACTATAGAAGAGGGACATGATCAAGTAGGGAATGGACCAGATTGGGGGTGGGATGGGTGGGAGGGAATTATAAGCAGCCTTGTACAATATATCTACTATCGTAAAGTTTTGCATCGCTAGACATGTACAACTTATATTGAATTACTTATCTTCCCAGAGGGAATGGGAGGAAGGGAATGGTTCTGAAATTCGAGGTCTTATAATTAAATGTTTCAAATATATGTAAATACTATTATTAATACTCTTTTGCTTGTAATTGGGAGATAAGATTGCAGGCATTGGGGCACAGAGATTCACCTTCCTCTAATCGAAAAGTTGAAGTGGGTATGGGAGATGATATGGGAGAGAGCAGGATGGAGGAAGTGATATCTTGTGGGACTGCCATTCTGGGAGGGCGAGTAGGGGAAAAACGGGGGAAAAATTGTAACTCAAAATCTGGTGGAAATGAATGATGTAAAACAGAAGTTAATAAAGCATTTGTTTAATAAAAAAAAGAAATTTGCAACAATGTAAGGCAATATGACTCTTCTCATCATTTTCTCCTTCATAAGATTTTTCATAAAATGTTATTTATATCAACATGTGATTAGTTTATTGTCATTTTAAATTAATTAGTAAATGAATATTTTAATTTTAATTTTTAATATGGTATATATTGATACTTTTAATTCACATATAAATCTATATGGGATTCTCAATACTTTTTAATAGTGTAAAGAAATCCTGAGACCAAAGAGTTTGATAACTGCTAAGTCAGAGCAATCATCATAATAGTATGGCATGTCTTCTTCGTCCAATCACCTGAAGAGGTCATCTGTGTTTTCAGAGTGTGAACCAAAGAAATCATTAGAGGTCAATTAATCTTAAAATGTATGCCTTGCAGCTTAGCCTCATGAGACGTTTCCCAGCCTGCTTGCTAGGCAAAGTTCATCCAGTCATGGGCAACAATAAGCAGATCTCAGTGTCCAGTCAAAATAACAGGCAAGCAAAATTCAATACAGAAAGTGAGTGCTTTTTTATAACAGGTTTGCTTCAAAGGCTCAAAGACGACATTCAGATACAGACTTGAATTCTTTAGGAAATTGAAACCATATATGTTGTATGTACAAGGAGGGAATTAAGAAAACGAGAGGCTTAGTATAGAAAAGCGTAGACAGGGAACACATATTTTAATTCAATTCAATAACATTTATTAGTAGCCTCTCTGTGGAAAGCATTATGCTAGACACTAAGAAACACCTCCTCTCCTCACAGACCTTGCATTCTACTAGGGAGAGGGTGGACAATACAATACAAATAAACATAATACAAAAGAGGGTATGCAAAGGGAATGAGAAAAAAATACTGTGGGAAAATAGGAGGAGGGACAGAGCATTAACAACTAGGATCTCAAATGGAAACTGAGTCTTAAAGAAATATATTTCAAAAGATGGAAATGAAGAGAGCACATTCCAGGCAGAGAGGATGACTGGGAAAACATGTACAAATGCACAGTTGCAAAAGGTGGAATGTGGAGTTCAGGGAACACCTTATAGTATAGTTTGCCTGAAAGGAAGTAATGTAAAATGAAGTTGGGACCAATTGTTGGGAGCCTTAAACTAAGGAAATTATATATTGCCTTATAAGTAATGGGAAAAGCCATTGAACATATGAGTGACGCGTGGTCAGACCCACACCTTAAGAACATTATTTTGGAAATTTGTATTATTTTTTTCCTTTTGGACCAGACTTCTGGTTTCCTTGATATGGAAGAAAACTCATTCTAGTAATACAGATGAGTACCAGCCTGCAACTTATAGTCAAAAAGAGAGTTGCATAGGAATAAAGGAACCTTTTCTTAAAATGATAAGTATTCTCTATTTAAGACCAAGAGCAAGCATTATTTGCAGTGAGGAACAACCAGAAACATTTCTAATAAGATCAGGGGTGAAGCAAGGATGCCTATTATCTCCACTATTATTCAATATTGTATTAGAAATTCTAGCTATAGCAATAAGACAAGAAAAAGAAATGGAAGGAACAAGGATAGGCAATGAGGAAACAAAACTATCACTTTTTGCAGATGATATGATGGTATACCTAGAGGACCCTACAAAGTCCATTAAAAAGCTAGTTGAAACAACTAACAGCTTTAGCAAAGTTGCAGAATATATAATAATTAACATAAACCTTCAGTATTTCTATGTATATTATTAATAAAACCCAACAGGAAGGGATAGAAAAAGAAATTATTCTTAAAATAATTGTAGTCAGTATAAAATACTTGAAAGTCTACTTGTCAAGGAACACGTGGAAATCATATGAACATAATTACCAAAAATGCTTCTCACAAATATAGATGTGAATAATTTAAATGTTAATTGCTAATGGATAGGCCAAGCTAATATAATAAAATGACAATAATACATAAATGAATAAATTTACTTATTCAGTGCCATTCCAAAATGTTAAGAATTATTTTATAGAACTAAAAAAATAAAAAATAATAAAATTCATCTAGAAAAACAAAGGGTCAAAGATATCGATGAAATGATGCCAGACCCTGTGAAGTACAGGTATGGAAGGTCAGGGGAACAACTGTTCCTCATGAGCTGAGGTAGGAATCTTCTGACTCAATTTACCCACAACTGGCAGACTTTAAGCTTGGCTCAATGCAGATTGCAGCTTGGTGTATATATACATTTTGCCTGAAATTGACATTCTGAAGTTTGAGAAATATGGTTCCCTCATTACAGTTTTGTCCCTATTTTTGATGGCAAATTTCAATAATCAAAAGTTTTGAAATAAACAACAACAAATCTATTAAATACTTGAATCTGGAACACCTAAAGTTACTATAAGATAAAGCTTAATGTTAGGCTTAGGGTTTAGCATGGGTTTAGCATACTGTATGAGTCAGGGTCCTTTAGTTCTTTGTAATAATATGAGGACAAGTAGGTAAAGGGTTTGTGGGAATATTATTAAATCCCTCAGTGAAATCCCATTCTGCTGGTGGAGGAATTAATAATGGATTAATGCAAAACATAAGAAACTGGTTTTAATGTGTGATTATGACAATTGACCAAGACTCCAATTTTAATTTTGCAAGAATGATGAGAATTTTGGAGTGGTCATTTAAACTGGTTCCGAGGTTCCTTTTGTAGGTAAATGAATGAAAGGAGGCAGAAGAAAGAGAGGCTAGGATGCAGGACTGAAGATATATGAAGGACTTCCTCAGATCCAGACAGCAGTGTGAAAAGAGACTTTTGGACTTTGAAAGGACAGTTTTCTTTTGAATCTCTGTATCTGCACTCATAAAGGGGACTGCCCCTTTGTATGTTGTCAAGGCAAGGAGGGTAATTAGAATTAAGAAAAGTAGGGAAACTTCAGAAGGTATAAAAAAACAGGGGAGACTGTGAAGGATAATTTGCAGTGAAGTTTTCCCATTCTGAAAAATCAAATCTAGAGTGACTTCAGTATCCACTAGGCCTAAGTTTACAGGTCACCTGACCTTACAGGAATCTGGGACTTAGAGCAACAGAGACCTCCCCCGCCCCGCCCTGTGCCATTTCAGCACGATATGCCAAATAAGGAGAAAACTGCTTTCCTGGCCTTGCATTGGACACCCACATGTTCCCATGTCCTTTGTCTCCTAGATTCCCATGCTTAAGTTATGGCCCAGCCTCCCTACCAAAGAGAGTGAAGGAGAGTTGGGGGTTGGGTTTCCACATTAGAAGGTTATATAACCATGGGCTTGCTTCAACCTGTTGCTCTCCCCCTGGCAGACGCCAGTTGAGCAACAGGAGCAGAGCGCCCTTTCTCATGAGAAAGAATAAATGAACTTTTCTCTCCTTTTCTAAAAAAAAAAAAAATCAATGAAAAAAATGTGAAGGAAGAGAGGCTCATAATACCAGATCTAAAACTATATGACAAAGTGGGAAGCCTTTTTCTTAAATGGTACTGAATAAGATAGAATAGTGGATTAGTAGAATAGGTTAGGTATACAATACTCAGAAGCAAATGAGTACAGTGCCTAGTTTGTAATAAACTCAAAGATATAAGGTTTTAGAAAAAGAATTTATTATCTGACAAAAATTCTGGGAAAACTGGAAAGTGGTCTGATAAAAACTAGGAAAATATCAATATCTCACACCATACAATGGGATAAGCTCAAAATGGGTACAGGATTTAGACATAAAGGATAATATCATAAGTATTTTACAGGACCATGGAAAAAAATTACCTGTCAGATCTGTGGATAGGGGAAGAGATCATGACTAAAGAAGAGATTAAAAGATTCACAGGAGGTATAATTGATATATTTATTGATTATTCTTATATATAATTGAGGTATAATTGATTACATAAAATTTAAAAGTTTTTGCACAAATAAAATTGAAGTAGCCAAAATAAAAAGCAAAGGAGAGAATTAGGGGATTTTTTTTTTTTGCAGTAACTTTTGCAGGAACTTTCACAATATTCAAGAGAACTTTTTTGCAGTAAATATCTCATTTCTTTTTCTTTTCTTTTTTTTTTTTTAAAGCAATTGGGGTTAAGTAACTTGCTCAAGGTTACACGGCTAGTCATTTTTTATGTGTGGGTGCTCATTTTCTGAGGCCGGATTTGATCTCGGGTCATCCCAACTCCGAGGCCGGCGCTCTTACTCACTGCACCACCTAGCCGCCCCTTTTAGGGCAATTGGGGTTAAGTAACTTGCCCAAGGTCACACGGCTAGGTTTTTGTTTGTGTGGGTTAAGTGTCTGAGGCCAGTTGTGAACTCAGGTCCCTCTGACTCCAGGGCCAGCGCTCTACTCACTGCGCCACCTAGCCGCCCCATATCTCATTTCTTAAACGTATAGAGAACTGAGACAAACTTATAAATGTATAAAAACAGGAGCCATTTCCCAGTAGATAATTGGTCAAACAATCTTAATAGGAATTTTTAGAGGAATAAATCAAATCTATAAACTGTTGTATGGGAAAAATTGTCTAAATCACTGATAATTAGAGTCATGCAAAGTAAACTCTAAGGTACCACCTCATATCTATCAGATTGACTAAGAGGACAAAAAGAGAAAACGTCAAATGCTGGAGGGGATGTGGGAAAATAGGTTTACTGAGACACTGTTGGTGGAACAGTGAACTAGTCCAACTACTCTGGAGAACAATTTAGAACTATAATGAAATATCATAAAACTCCACATACTCTTTGACCCAGGAGTACTGCTACTAGGTCTATAACACAAAGAGGTCAAAGAATAAAGGAAAGTACTCATATGTACAAAGCTCTTTTTGTGGTAGCAAAGATATGGAAACTTAAGGGATTCCCCAATCAATTGGGGAATAACTGAACTAATTATGATATGTGAATGTGATGGAATGTTATGGTGCTGTAAGAAATTATGAAGAGGACAGTTTCAGAAAAACCTGGGAAAACCCATATAAACTGGTGCAAAGTGAAATGAACAGAGCTGATCCAAGAGAACAATATTCACATATAACAATATTCACAACATTCACTATTTTCTCTCATGCTTAAGGAACTGATATTTAAGTTCCCAAGTCCAATGCTATCAAGTTAGACTACTGCAATCTTGAACCTACTCCAGCTCTTAAATTACATGATTGTACTTAATGGAGTATTAAGGGAGGAAACTCTAAGCGAGGAAAGCATTCATGCCCCTAGGAAGCATCATCTTTGCCAAGAGGCTGATAAGTAGGTCTACAAATTCAATTCACATATAACAATATTCACAATATTCAAGAGAACAATATTCACATATGACAATATTCACAACAACAGCAACATTGTGATGATGATCAACTGTGAAAGACTTAATAACTCTGATCAATACAGATAAAGAACCGATTAATTCAGTACAGATTGAAATATATTTCTCTCCTTTCTTCATTTTTCTTCCTTTTTGTAGAACATAACTAATGTGGAAATGTGTTTTGCATGACTGTGTATTATAATGGATATCATATTTCTTGCCTTCTCAATGGATGAAGGAAGAGTGAATGGAGGGAGAGAATTTGGAACTCAAAATAATTTTTTTTAAAGAGTTGCATCCAGAGAAGGTAAATAACTTGCTCAGGATCATATAGCCAGGTGTGTTTAATATACATACATACATACATACATACATACACACACAAACACAAGTGAATAAACTGCAATTATTAACTTATCACATAGAACATAGTAATCATTCTCCATTACTATCTTAATTTTGTATATTGAATAACTACTCTCTTGTATAATTTCTTCATAATTATAAAAGTTAATCCCTGTTCATTATAAAATGAAGTGTTTTAAGGGCTGCTACATACAAAAGTAATTAGATTTATCCTATTTGACCCAAAAGGCAGAAGCATAACTAATGGATGGACATTTGGGAGAGAGAAGCAGTTTTTAGCTTTATATAAGCAAAAAGCTTTCTACTTGTTGATGTTGTCTAAGAATGGGAATGGGCTACCTCAGGTAGAATAAGTTATGTTTATTGGAAGTCATCAGGTAAAGATTATACTAGATGACCTCTGAAGAATACAGTTTATAAATGGTAGGGAAAAGAACTCATCCTTAAGTTTCCAAGTCCAATGCTGCCAAGTTAGACTACTGCAATCTTGAATCTACTCCAGCTCTTAAATTACATGATTGTACTTAATGGAGTGTTAAGGGAGGAAACACCTTCACTCCAAGTGAGGAAAACATTCAGTCCTCTAGGAAGCATAACCTTTGCCAGAGAGGCTGACAAGTGGGTCTACTACTTCAATTCATTTCACCATGACAAAAAATTACCAAATATCAATTATGTGGAAAGTATTGTTGTATTTTCAACAGACATCAGAGCAGGCTCCTCTCCCAATCTCTGTCTCAAGAGTAGGCATTCAATGCTTCTGCTTTGCCCTCAGAGTTTTGGAGTATAGGTCAAGAAATGATGAGAAAAAGAAGGAAAGAAATAAGCATTTTTTTAAGCAACTACTATATGCCAGGTACGATGCTAAGCATTTTTCAAATATGATCTCATTTTATCCTCACGATAACTCTGGGAGTTAGAGGGTATTATGATTCCCATTTTACAATTGTAGAAACTGAGGCAGGCAGAGGTTAAGTCACTTTCCTTGGGTCACACAGCTAATAAACGTCTATGGATTTGGACACAGGTGTCCCTGACTCCAGTCCTAGCACCCTATCCTCTGCACCATGAGCTGCCTTGGAATCAGGGCAGCAACAACGGCAAAAGGATATTGATCCAGTTAGTATACTAGGCATCAGTATATTCAAGGGCTTCTAGAATGCCTGATATTAGAGACCCTATACACTTCTATATCAGTTAGGAATAGGACACAGGTCAAGAAGTTACACATTAGACCTCTTGATAAAGCAGTGATGACTTTAATTTGAAGAAGAATATACGAATTTTCAGGCACAGCCAGTGTAAGACTTTATTTTGCTCAACTATTCATATTTGTTACAAGAACTTAGTATTTTTTTCCCCTAATTGGGGATTGGGTGAGAGATAAAGGGTGCAGAGACAGTGTAGCAAAAAGAAGAAAAATGATCTCTGTTGGACAAGAAAAAGCATTTGCTGTTGGCACCCTCTGGTGGTCAAATTGTATCAGAGCACAGAGAGGCTTTTTTTCCCCCTTAGAGAAAACAGAGGGAGCTTCTGATCTAACCATCTCAGTGGATCAAATGAAAACAGCAAGTATCATTCTCAAGCCTAGCCATAGTAAGAGTTGTTATGTGAAAGATGGATCCATTTTTTTTTCTGGTCAGCCCCATGGTAGTAGAAATTTCAGTGGCAGATTTAGGCTCAATTATAACCATTTGAACTGTTTATCCATGGAATGGACTACCTTAGGGAACGAGTGGTTTTCCTGTCCTTGCAGGACTTTAAGAGGAGGTTGAATAACCACTTCTGGAGAATACATTCATTTGATTCAAGCTTACAAGGAGGGACAGAAATTCCACATGTGAAGGAAGGTATATACAAGTAAGAGCATTTGGATGCCAGTTTGTAACATATTGGAGGTGAGAAAGCAAAAAGAACATTCAAAGGAAAGAATAGTCCCAAGACTTCTCATGGAAAGAAATACAGCCAAAGAGTCAGTGTTTGGTAACTCCAGTATGTCTTCACGACTGTCTCTTTGCTTCCTGGTTTCAGCTTCTTACAGGTCAATGTATCATGGTCCAAATGTACTGTCTATATACATACATACATACATACATACATATATATGTATATATATGATGTCTCTGTATATATATACATATATACACACATATATATATACATACACACACACACACACACACACACACACACACACACACACACACATATATATATATATACATATATATGCAGATAGGTGGTGCAGCAAATAGAGCACCAGCCCTGGACTTTGGAGGACATGAATTCAAAATGTAACCTCAAACACTTACTGGCTGTGTGACCCTAGACAGGTTACTGAATCCTAATTGCTGGGAAGAAAAAAAAGTTCTATTTTCTACTGCAAAATATACTTTTTAAATGTTTCATTTTTGCTTCTTGGGTTACCAAGGCCAATAAATTTTGGTACATTAACCTGGTCATTTGTTGTCACTAGTTTCATATATGAAAATGTACAGGACGACACATCTCAGTTGGGTCCCACTAGAATTATTTGACAGTGGCATTCTGTGACACAAATAAAAGAAAAAGACCCTCAGTCCTGTGCAGGCCATTTCTGTTTTCACTGTGACAGTTGTGCAATGGTAGAAGGGAGGACAAAGGATACTAAGAATCTCATGGTAGTTGGAACATTAAGAAACATTAACCACTCAAGGTTTACTAAATGCCCTTTGTCTAATGCTAAAATAATTGAAATGTCGGAAAGTTCAATGTCCTGATGTTATTAGCACAATGTCACCTGCTAACAGGTGTATCAGAAAACCTTATTAAACATAGGGCGCTAAACTACCTTGATATTGATACAGCAATACTTTGACAGAATAATAACAACTATAACCATCATTTCTATAGTGCTTTAAAGTTTTCGCAAAGTGCTTTATACTCATTGTCTCATTGGATTCTCATAGTAACCCTGTGAAGCAGGTATTATTATTATACTTATTTTACAGCTGAGGAAACTGAGGCAGACAGCAGTTAAGTGACTTACCTAGGACTGCATACCTAGTAAATGAGTGAGGCTGGATATGAATGCACGTGGTTCAGCAGATTGAGTGCCAGGCCCTCGGACACTTACTAGCTGTATGACCCTGAGCAAGTCATTAACATGGTTTGACTTGGTTTCCTCAGCTGTCAAATGAGCTGGAGAAGAAAATAGCAAACCACTCCAGTATCTTTGCCGTAAAAACCCCAAATGGGGTCACAAAGAGTCTGACAAGACTAAAAAACCACTAAACAACTTCCTCACTCCTCCATTTACTGTACCACCAAGGTGCCTATAATCTCTGTAATGTGGGTGCTTCATCAAGTCTCAACTTGTTAATACCTTCTGTTTCTAAGTAATGCTTATCTATGTACTCCCATTTATCATACACTAGACCACTTTCAACTATTGCAGTCCTTCCACTGAGATGCCTTGCTATTACATGGGTAGGGCATAATATTGCATTATATTACATTATACTATATATTATATTATATCATATTATATGATAGGGTTTTTTTGGCTAGTCAATAGTTCTTCACACTTGCTGCTTCATGACTACTCCTTTTCTGGTTATGCTTCTTGATAATAATTTCTAGGGAACTTCTACACAATTCATTCTTTGCATTATGTTGCAATCTATTCATGCCCACAAATTACCTCCCTACAGACCTCTGTGTGATGTGCAATGTAAATTCTTTGGAAGTTGATATGTCATTTCAATTAGTAGGCACCCAGCTTTACTGTGTTTACAATTCTGAAAGTTGACAAATTCCCTGAAAGCAATGAGAGATTATTTTTTTTCCAAATGCTTTATTAACTTCTGGTTTACATCATTCATTTCTGCCAGATTTTGAGTTATAATTTTTCCCCATTTTTTCCTACCCCCCACTCTAGAATAGCAGTCCCACAGAATATCCCCTCATCCCATCTGCTCTCTCCCAAATCTTCTCCCATTGACTTTTTCAGTAGGGCAAGGTGAATCTCTGTGCCCCGATGCCTATATACCTTATTTCTCAATTATATGTAAAATACTATTAATAATAGTATTTATATATTTTTTGAACATTTGATTTTAAAACTTTGAATCCCAGATTCATTCCCTTCCTCCCTTGTCACCCACCCTTACTGGGAAGATAAGCAATTTGCTATATGGATATGTGTAGCTATGCTAAACATTACAATAGTAGGTATATTGTAAAAGACTGACTGTATTTCCCTCCCTCCTATCCCACCTCCAACTTGGTCTATTTCCTACTTTGATCCTGTCCCTTTTCAAAAGTGGCTGCTTCCAACTTCCCTCCCACCCTTCCCTCCTGCCGTCCCTTCTATAATCCCCTGTCTCCTCCCTTTCCTCCCTACTCTCCTGTAGGATAAGATATCTTATTTAGTATGTATGTCATTCTCTCCCTGATGCACACTCAATGAGAATAAGGTTTTGTCTTTTTGCCTTCCTGTTCTTCCCCTCCCTTGTAACCATTTTCACTTGCCTCTTCTATATGATATAGTTTAGCGCATTCTCTCTCTCACCATCTCCTCTCATTATATTCCTCTATCACCTCTTAATTTCACTTTTTAAGTATCATCCCTTCCTATTAAATTTGACTTGTGCCCTTTATGTATACCTGTAAACACACATTCATATATGTATTCATATGCCCATATACCCTTCTTCAATTATTTTCGTACTGAGAAAACTTTTATCAGTCACAGTTACCATTTTCCATGTAGGAATGTAAATAGTTGAACTTTGATAAGTTCCTTGTGATTTCTTTTACCTGTTTGCCTTCTCAAGCATCTTTTTTTAAATTTAAACAAATGCTTTATTAACTCCTGTTTAACATCATTCATTTCTGCCAGATTTTGAGTTACAATTTTTTCCCCCGTTTTCCCCCTACCCACCCTCCCAGAATAGCAGTCCCACAAGATATCGCTTCCTCCATCCTGCTCTCTCCCATATCTTCTCCCTTACCCCCTTCGACTTTTCCATTAGAGCAAGGTGAATCTCTGTGCCCCAATGCCTGTACATCTTATCTCCCAATTACATGCAAAAGAGTATTAATAATAGTATTTATATATATTTATATATATTTATTAGACAGATGCTGGCTAATAAATAATATATAATATATATATATATTTATATATATTTATATATATTTGAAACATTTAATTTTAAGACCTCGAATTTCAGATCCATTCCCTTCCTCCCTTGTCACCCATTCCCTCTGAGAAGATAAGTAATTCAGTATGTGTTGTACATGTATAGCTATGCAAAATATTACCTTAGTAGATATATTGTACAAGGCTGCTTATAATTCCCTCCCACCTATCCCACCCCCCACCTGGTCTATTCCCTACTTGATCCTGTCCCTCTTCTATAGTGGGTACTTCCAACCTCCCCTCCCTCCAAGAATGCCCTCCCATCCATCATCCCTCCTCTCCATTCCCCCTATTCTGCTGCAGGTTGAGACATCCCATTGAGTATGTATGTCATTCTCCCTGAACAAAATTCAATGAGAATGTGGTTTTGCCTTTTTGCCTTCCTATTCTTCCCCTCCCTTGCAACCACTTCCCCTCCCTTGCAACCACTTCCCCTTGCTTCTTCTACATGAGATAGTTTACCCTACCCTGTCTCTCCCCATCTCCTCTTGCCACTTTCCTCTCTCACCTCATAATTTCACCCCTTAGGTGTCATCCTTTCCCAACAAATTCAACCTATGTCCTCTATGTATAACTGTAAACATATATACACACATTCATATATGTATTCATGTGACCATATACCCTTCTTCCATTATTTTCATACTGAGAAAAGTTTCATCAAAGTTATTGTTTTTCCATGTAGGAATGTAAATAGGTTAACTTTGATAAGTTCCTTTTGATTTCTTTTCCCTGATTATCTTCTCAGTTATCTCTTGCTTCTTATGACTGAACGTCAAATTTTCTATTCAACTCTGGTTTTTTTCCTCAAGAATGCTTGAAAGTCCTCTATTCCACTGAATAGCCATATTTTCCCCTGAAACATGATACTCAGTTTTGCTGGGTAGGTGATTCTTGGTTTTAATCCCAGCTCCTTTGCCCCCTGGAATTTCATGTTCCAAGCCCTTTCATTCCTCAGTGTAGAAGCTGCCAGATCCTGCTCTATCCAGATAGAGTTTCCACAGTATTCAAACTGTTATTTCTTTGCTCCTTAAAATATTTTCTACTTGATCAGGGAATTCTGGAACCTGGTTATAATATTCCTATGAGTATCTTTTTCAGGAGGTGATAGGTGGATTCTTTCAACCTCTATTTTGCCCTTTGGTTCTAAAATATCTGAGCAATTTTCCTTGAGAATTTCTTGAAGGATGATTTCTAGGTTCTTTCTTTGATCATGATTTTCAGGTAGTTCAATAAATTTTAAATTATCTCTCCTGGATCTATTTTCAAGGTCAGTGGTTCTTCCCATGAGGTATTTCACATTGCCTTCTATAATTTCATCTGTTTGGTTCTGTGTAACAGTATCTTGATTTCTCAAAAAGTCACTAGCTTCCATTTGCTCCAGTCTAATTCTGAAGGAATGATTCTCCTCAGTGAGCTTTTGAGATTCTTTTTTCCAACTGGCAAATTCAGCTTTTTAAGACCTTCTCCTCATTGCCTTTTTGAGCCTCTTTTGCCATTTGAGTTAGTCTATTCTTAAGTTGTTATTTTCCTCAGTCAGGCTGTTGACTCTCATTTCATACTTTTATTGCATCTTTCTCATTTCTCTTCCCAATTTTCTTTCACTCCTCTTATCTGCTTCTTAATGTCCTCTATGGCCTGTAACCAGCTTGTATTTTCATTTGGGGCTTTTAGTGCAGGTGTTCTGACCTCCTAGTCCTCCTCCTTTTCCATGCTGGGATCCTCTTTGTCCCCCAAATAGGAGTCTAATGTTGAATTGTTTCTTCTGTTTCCTTTGCCTAGGCATGTTGCCACTCAATTACTTGACTTTTGGGATTGTTGCCACAGTAGGACTCTGCCACCACCCAGGGGAGCTTCCATCCCAAAAGCTAGGGTTTTCTCAGCTGCAGGAGGTATTAGTTGGGTGGCCTGTCTGAAACCATCACATGTTCTGGCAAGCTGGTCACACACCCCAAGACCTCCACCCCATACCACAATCCAGATCCAAGAAGGTTAAAGCAAGAGTAATTGCCAAGCCCCCCAGACTGGATGCTGGTCCCCCTACAGGCTGCAGGCCAGGAGCTGAAGCTGAAACATGGCAGGTGCTCCAAGTCTACTCATTAGCTTCTCACCCCCAGGGAAAGAGGCTGATGGGCTCACCCCACTAGTCCCAAAGTCCATACTTCACTTACCGCTCACTTTGTTGTTGGCATCTATGTGTAGGTAATTCTGGAAACACCAGAGCTGCTGGTGTTCTGGAGTCCCTCCAGACAGCTACTGGTCCAAACCTCCCTGGAGCTAAAATGTCAGACTCACGGGTTCCTGGGCTCAGCTCCCAGAGCTCTACACTGGCTGTTCCCTGCCGGGCTGCTGGGCTGACTTTAAATGCCAGTTAGGTTCCCATAGTGCTAGCTCTTACACAAGGCCCCTCAGGGGGCCCCAGGAACCTAGAGTAAATGTATGACTGTTGTAAAACCTCGCCCTGCACCTGCCTTGTAACCAAGATGTAACCAAAACAAAGATCTGTCCTGTTAGCTTGCAAGCACCCCCTTAGTTCCTATGTAGCAACTGTTGCCTTGCTCACCAGTTTGTTTCAGGAAATACTTTTTACTGTATAAAAGCTTGCTGGACAGAGTCCTTGGAGCTGCCTTCCCTTCTGGAAGACAGACGCTGGCTAATAAATAAGCACTCCTAAAAATCCTAATTGACTGTGCTTCCTCTATTTGCCTCCATTCTCCATTCCATCTTCAGTGGGAGGGTGTCTTCTCTGTGTCATTTTGTGGGTTCTGTAGCTCCAGAATTTGTTCAGTCTTCTTTTACATAAATCTGAAAATGGTGGGAGGCAGAGCTTTGCAGAAATGCGAAGCTACATAAAGCACTATGCACACTGTCTGCCACAGTGTAGACAACATGCATATGCTAGCTAATCATAAGTTCTGACCATAATGACTTGCACGTAGTAGGGGCTATAAATGCTAGCTAGTATTATGGAATAATAATATACACCAAGTACTAAACACAATGCCCAGCACAGGGTAGGTAGTATGTAAACTCTAGGTTATATTATTAGTAAGAGTGCAAGTACTAAGTATTATTAAAGTACAATGACTGACACACAGTAGGGATTATAAGTGCTAGACAGTATATATAAAGCACTATGCATATTCATCTAATAGAGTAGATAATAAGTAAATAATAGCTAGTATTATTAATAGAAGTGCTCAGCAGTATGTGGCTCACAGAAGGGTATATAAATGCTAACTAGTATTATTAAAACTGCTTAGAAGTCACAGGCACATAATATAGGCTATAAATGCCAACTAGTATTATGGTTAAAATACATAAAGCACTATGCACATTGCATACAACAGAGTAGAGAGTAGGTAGCTAATATTATTAATAACAGTGCTTAGAAAAATGATTAGCATGTAGTAGGGTCTATCAATGGTAGCTAGTTAACACACATTAAGCACTTAGGACATTGCCCAGCACAGGGTAGGCAGTATGTAAATGCTAGGCCATTTTATTACTATAAGTGCTTAGCAGAGACTGGCACATACTAGGGTTTATAAAGGGCAGTTATATACATAAAGCACTGTAACATTGCCTAGCACTGACTTGACAGTATGTAAATGGTAGCTAACATTATTAATAAGTTCTTACAACAATAACTTGCCCATTGTAGGGGCTATAAGTGTTAGCTATTAGTAGACAGTATGTAAATGTTACCTAGTATAATTAATAAAATTTTTTTTACAATGACTGGCACATACATAGTAAGGGTTATAATTCATATCTAATATGATAATTAAGATACATAAAGGATTATGCACATTGCATAGGACACTGTATGCAGTAGGTAAAGGATAGTTTGTATAATTAATAAAAGGGCTTACTAGTATTAGGATTAGTATACATAAAGCTCTTAGTACTTTGCCTAGCAGAGTGTGCTAATGCTAGCTTGATTTACTAACAAAAGTGCTTAGCCGTGATTGGCTGATACTAGGATATATAAATGCTTGTTCTAGGATAGTTAATACACATAAAGTTGTATACCAATCTGTGTAGCATGTGTATGCAGTATATAAATGGTAACTAATATTACTAATACAAGTGCATAGCAGTGACTGGCTCGTGTAAGGGTATGTAAATGGTAGGTAGTACTGTGGGTTTTATAAATAAAGCACCATGCACATCGGGTAGCACAGAGAAGACAGTATATAAACCCTAGGTAGAATAATTAATACAATTGTTTTAGTACAATGACAGGAAGACAGGGGTTATAATTACTACCCAGTATTATGGTAAATATCCATAAAGAACTAAGAACTATGTAGAATATTGTAGGCAGCATACAAATGCTAGCTAGCATTGTTAATAAAAGTACTTAGTAGTGACTGACAAATAGTAGGTGCCATAAATGGTAGCTCGTTTTATGGTTGAAATACATAAAGTACCATATATATTGCCTAGTACTATGCAAATGTGTGAACACACATAATAATGTGTATGTGATGACATGATAAAAAAGATAAGAGGGGGTAGCAAACCGACATAGGATGACATGTCATAACATGTGACAGCATGTGACAACAAATAATATATGATACCATGATAACTTGTAATGGCACACAGGTGGCAATATCCAATAATACTTTTGATTACATACTACATAGAACAATACAGTAAGTTATAAACCTTAACTACTATTATAATGTTCAAGGTACAAAAAGCACTATGGAAATGGCAGGCTAGCAAAGAATAGGGTTAGGGTCATGGTATAATATGTGATTGAATATTATGGCATGGTAGAACACATGATGACATGGGACAACAAATTATGTTAAGCCACAGTGCTTGGTAAGATATAATAACACTAAATGCCACAACATGTGATAACATAGGACATGGGATAATATTGGCAAGACAAAAACCATGGGATAACATACAATGACATTCAATAAGCAAAATAACATACTATAGATATTTAACACACATGATATAACATATGGGAATATGCAACACAAGATAACATGAAACACGTAATGACATGCATCAGCAGACAAGAATAATAACATGATAACACACAAAATACAATAGATGACACAACTTGCTTTCGCATGCAATGACATACATTTTATATCATAGGAGAACATGTTCCACTGCATGGGACAATATAGAACATATGATAACAAAAGACAACATACATGTTATAATGGAAAAGATAGAATTTGATGACACATGATTATATAGAATATATAATAACATGAAAGTACAGAAAATAAAATATAAGAAATATATGACTGTGGAAACATACAAACAGAAAATAAGATGTGATAACATGTGACTACAACATAAAATACCGAATAGCATGTAGTACATGAGGATATGAGTCAAACTGTGCCAATATATAACATGTGACAACATGAGGTAATAGGAATCACAAAATAACATGTGAACATAAAACATATGGTAACATACAATGGCATGTAACATGTGAGCACATAAGATCAAATGTTACTATATGTGATACACGGTAACTTGTGAAAACATGCAGCACCATGCGATCACATACAATGGTTCCATGCGATAATTTGGTATGACATAAAATGGTACATGTAATAACAGACAAAAATACATTATGACATTTGATAATAGCCAGATATAAGATGTTACAATATTTCCTTATGTGTCAACATATAAAATTTGATAGTATGTAATAACTTACAATAATAAGTGATTTTTATGTCATGCTATATTCATGCAATTATATGTAACAAAATATATTATAGGAACAGATATGATATAGAGTTAAGCAGCATTTTTATTTTTTCTAAGGCACCCCCCCCCTTTAGCCCCTCCCGCGAGGGGGCAGGGGCCCCTTTTCCTATTCATATTTCAAAAGAACACATACACTACATTTTTAAATTTAGTTTGTGTTTTTTTTCTTCTGTTTTTACATGTATTTCCTTTGGTATTCTTCTATTTCATTTCTTTTGTATGATTTAGTTTTTATCATTTTATTACAATAATTTATTAGTATTATCTATTTTATTTTTATAAATCACTAATCTGGCTTCCTTCGATCCATATTAAAGATTGGTTGGTGGTAGGTGGGTATGTGCCCAGTACAGCAGTTTCTTGTGGCTATAGGCAGGATGCATTCCTGTGAAAAGAGAATATAATAAGAAGGGTAGAAATAGATAAAATAGGTTAAAATACCTTATATTAAAGAAGTAAAGGAAAACTTACAATACAGGGCAAGGACAAGAATAACAACCTTATTCTCATTCCATTTGCCTTAAGGAGGGAATTACATACACACTAAATAAGATATCTCACCCTACAGGACAGTATGTGCAGGGAAGAGGATGATATAAGTTGAAAGAACCCACAACTATATATATAGATAGATAGATAGATAGATAGATAGATAGATAGATAGATAGATAGATAGATAGATAGATATAGATAGTATATGTATATATAGTGTATATATATTGTGTATATATACAGTATATATATATATATTGTGTGTATATATATATATACACACACACACACACACACACAGGGAAATATAGTCAGTCATTCTTTCACACTATATCTACTATAGAAATGTTTTGCATAGCTACACATGTACCACATATGCTAACTAAATTACTTATCTTCCCAATCATGGTGGGTTAGGAGGAAGGTACATTAAAAATCTAGAATTCAAAGGTTTAAAACCAAATCTTTATACAATATTTATTATTGTTATTTTACATGTAACTAGGAAATAAGATATACTGGGGCATAGAAATCCACCATGCCCTAATAGAAAGTCGGATATGTGGGAGAATATATAGGAGAGAGCCAATTGGAGGGTAGATTGGGGAAGATATCAGAGACAGAATATTAGGGGAGGGGATATTACATAAGGATTGCTCTTTTAGGGTGGTGGGTAGGGGAAAAATGCGGAGAAAATTTGTTACTTAAAAATCTTCTGGAAATGAAAGTTCCCATTTTAGCGACACATGAATTGAAAGATGGGAAATTATAAAATAAAAACTCAATTGGCTAAAGATACCACAAAAAGCCATTAAAAAGTAAAATGCTTTAAGAAGCCAAATTTGCCACATGGAAAAGTATACAAAATAACAGACAAATAACTCCTTCAAAATTAGATTGCAACAATTTGAACTTAATGACTTTATTAGAAACCAGTAATTTTAGTCTATCCTACTGAAATCTTATAAATTTAGAGCACGGAAGCAATAGGAGTTGTGATCACTAACAATTCTTTCTAAGATGAGTTCTCAAATGTAGGTAGACAGCATAAGCTCCCACATACTTACTCTGATAAAACAATATGACAGACTGAAATCACTAATAAATACAAAAAGAAAATAAGTTATTTCATCCACACCAAAAGCAAACAAAAAGTCAAGACAGAAGCTCAAAGTGAAGATGAAACACCATGGAAGGTTACCAGACTGACTTTTATTTTGGAGGGAAGGAATACAAACAGATGGACGATTTAAACATTCTTCCACCAATGGAAAAAAATACACTGAGAATCCCAAAGATGGCTGAGGACAACAGAAAATGTTGCTATGACCTCAAACATGAACACAATAGTTCTAAGGTTTATCTTTGTGGATCATGACATTGTATTTCTTATGAAAGGAGATAATAGCAGTACCATGCTCCCAATGGTAAAGGACACTGTCTGAATGTTTTTTTTTTCTTTCTAGAGGGCAATTGGGGTTAAACGACTTGCCCATAGTCACATGGCTAGTTTTTTTGTGTCTTAAGTGTCTGAGGCCAGATTTGAACTCAGGTCCTCCTGACTCCAGGGTCAGTGCTCTATTCACTGTGCCACCTAGCCACCCTACCATAAGCTGTTTTTAGCATGGCTCCCTCAGGAGACAACCCAGTCATGGAAAGGCAAAGAGGTCCAAGAACAAAAACTCTGCCCTGGCTACTTACCAATGTTTCTTCAAACAAAACTATTCCAGTTCTCTATGAAATTAAAAGCTCACTGATTTCAGCAATCTGGTTGTCTAATTGCACCTTGACTTAAAACAGTTTAAAAACAAGGCATAATCAACAAAAAGAAAGAAAAGGAAAAATAAAACTGCTGCATGTGATCACAACACTAACCAGAAATGTGGGGAGAGCATTACTCATTTCGGGACAAACAGCAATTTGAAGTATTCACATACTTTATTGCATGGACGCCAATCAATAATAACAATAACAAAATAACAATCTCAAATAACCATCTGAGGATCCACAATTATCTCCTGGAGCTGATTCTTATGAAAAAAAGTATTTTTAGAAGTCCGAAGTTTTATACAAATTTTAGGTTTTGTTATTGAACCATAATAGAGACATGGAGACATAAAAATACCCTATAGGCCTTAAATATCTCTTATGTTGCTCATTGTATTAAAACAGAATCAGAAGTGATATAAAGAAATGACACTGACACAAGAAGTGATGAACGTGAAATTGTTTTTCTAAAAGGTACAGAAAGGGTATATATTTTTACATTACACCATTTTTTAAAGAAAAGTTTTCAGTGCTTAAGAATAGAAGATGCATTTATTAGAAAAATTTATGCTAATATCATGTACCTTATTGTTTTACCTTATTGTCCATGTCTATTTTCATTGATAAGTGGGTCTGTACTGTAAATACTTAAATAGGAAAACATTATACATACATTACAAGAAAATATTCTTGTATTCTTTATTGACAGATACCAAATGACTTTGCTATTCTTAGGATTAACATTATGCAAGAAAATTCAAAGGATTCATATTGAAAATATGTTGCTGACATCCAGAAAAATTGATGGAATCTGAAAGCAGACAAATATTTTTTTCAATTTATCTTTCTGTGTGTGTGATCTTCTCCCCCTTTCAGTCTGTTTTTCTCAACTTGACTATTATGATATCATGTTTTACATGATTTCACATTTACCCCGTGTATCAAAGTTCCCATTTTAGGGACAGGTGAGTTGAAAGATATGAAAGAAAATTCATAACTTGCTGGTTTTTTTTCAAAATCTATATCAAAAATTGCCCTTACATCTAATTTTCAGAGGGACATTAGTATTTGAAGGTTAAGGAAAAAAATTCAACGGTCTTCTAGTTACCTAGAGCAGGTTGCCAGATTGAGCTAACACAAGAGTGTAGTGGAGAAAGAAAAGACTTAAAATAGAAAGGACTAGATTCCAATTCCATGTTTATTACTTTCTAAACTGTGAGATTTGGATCTCATCCTTTAACTCTTCAAAGGCTTCCTCTCTAATCTGCAAATTGGATTATCAGTACTTCTAATCCTCACTTCTCAGGCTTCTCATAAGTATTTTGTAACATATAAAGCATTATAAAAATGCGAACCAATGTTATTACGGAAACTACAACAAAAAATTGCAAAAAACATTAATCCTGCTCTTCTCCTTGTTAGAACACATTGTTATTCCTACGTGTCTGGCAAAACATTGGATAAAAACTTAAAAAAAGAAAAAAAATTCCTTAAAGAAACCAATCTGTCAGCATCATCACAACAGCTGTAAGACAATAGTTCAAGAGGTCCCCATCATTTACATAAGTAGCTAGTCAAATCACTTAGAGCTCTATAATATCTTTTGTGCCTAATTTTAGTGGTTAATTGAGTAAAAGGAAAAAGGTCAAAAGAAAAAACTGAAAAAGTGGTGACAAAAGTAAACCAAATGCAGAGCAAAGAGTCAAGTTTGTATTGCTAAAATAAATTATCAACACAACACAAAAAATAATTGTCCAATTTTGACTCAACTGGAAAAAAGTCTGACCTGGTATAGAAATTAAAATTTTCCTGGTTTAGGGAAATGATAGCAGCCCAGTAGTAACTTCCCATTTATCTCAAAACAAATTTCATCATATTACATTACAGAAGATGACTTAAAAAGATTGTGTCAAAATAGAGACAATAATCAAAAATAAAAGGGAGAGTGTAAAAAAGACTCCTCACAGTTGTGTTTCTGTGCTAAATTTATCTGTCATGTGTTATAGTATCGCAGGCCCTTCTTTCCTTACTCCTTGATTTCATCAGAATTTTTCCATATACTTCTATTATTGTATAAAACATTTTAGAATTTGGGATTCACGTGAGACATTTTTTTGACAATCTTGTTCATGCATAGCTTTAGTGGTTGATCTTTGGGGAAAAATGTCAAGTTTTTCAAGAAAGCAATAGTATCTTACAGGCAAAAAGAAAATATGGTTTGGGTTTATTTACATTGGTGATGAGAGTTATTTCCTCATAGAAGTCTTGCTTTTTTAAGAATCATTGTTTTACAGAATAAATGTAAAATTTAATAGACTCCATCAACCAAGGATTTATGAAACATCTTCAAAGTGTCAGGTATTATCCTAATTACAGGAAATAAAGAAAAAAAGTAAAATACTCCCTAATGTCTAAGAGCTTACATTCAGCTTTTTATATTTTGAGCACAATTTTGTGCCCAAAACTAACCAATCACAACACCAAAAACATGATTTCAAGGTGACAGGGCACTTTTGTGCCTTGAACCCAAGATGAGAAGTAGGACACCTTGCATTTGTAAATATATTTTTGTTATTTTGTTGTTTAACCTTAGCGAAGTTATCCAACTTTTGTACATATAAGAACCATGAGAAACAGAGTTTAATATTCAACCATTTGCAGAGCTCTCTGATTATTTGATTTCCCTGAACCATTAAAACTTTTATGTGATTTTATTTTATGAAATTAATCTTATAAAATTATATGATACTTTCCCACATTGATTTTATATAAAATTTCAATTTCCAAATTTGTCTTCAAATTTATTGATTTACAAAATTAATTGGATATAGTTTTCAAACGTTTAAAAGTAAAATAAATCCACAAAAAAAAACCTAGCCACCAATTGCCCTCCAAAAAAACAACAAAAAAAGTAAAAGAAATCCCTGAAAATTTTATGTTAGCCTTTGCTACCCCTAAAAACAGCATTCTATAATGGCACAAAGTTATCATAACTTTTCATTCTCTATATGAGAGTCTTAACATTTACTATATTACTAATAATCCTGGAAGATACCACAGATTGTAATGCCTAAGAAATGAAAGCAGTCCTATGGCCAAAATCAATCTGATGTGTGTGTTTATATATGGGTCTGTATTTACCATATTTTTTCTAATTATTCTTGATAAAATAGGCAACTACTACTGAGATAAACTGTGGCTACATACTATGTCACCACTTGTTATAGTCTGGCAAGTTTAGGATATGGGGAGGGGAATGTTCATTATACTGGGACTCTTTATTATATTATACCGGGACTCTTAAGTTGAAGAAACACAAACAATATTAAGAAGGTAATGTAACATTTATGTTTTTTACTAGAGATCCTATATGGTTTATGTTGCTTTCTGCTAATTAGTATCACTGTTTTCCCCAATGCAGTTCATCCCAAATGACTTGCTAAGATTAAGTAATTTTCAACTACAAATGTGACCACTTGACTTCTGCATTCAATCAACCTACTGTGACTTGAAACCACCTCTATGACAAAATATATCTGTTTAATCTTTAAAGCCTTTTACAACCTGGCTCCAATCTATCTTTCCAACATCAATATGTACTATCTTTCATTTTCTACTATCTAGACAAATGATGCTTTTCCTCTGTTCTTCTGGGAGAACAGTATTGGTAATAGCCATATCCCATTGCTGAATAGTCTCTCTCCTTTATAGCACCACATAAATCTCTCTTTAAGGTAAATGTCAGGCACCAATTTCTGCCATGAAGTCCTTTCTGATTAACCATCCCAAACTACTTAATGTACATCCTGGACAAAAGGGTTGCAATCACGGACGTTGTAGATATTTATGACAACTTAAAATATATGTTTTTAGCTAGGAGCTTTTTTTAGCTGCATATATTCCTATATGCCCTTGCTGTCTCTCCCCTTAAAATGCATGCCATGATCTCTGCAAGCAGAGATTTTTTAATCATTTGTACTTTTGCAAGATATATTTACAACACAGAGAACAGGTCGTTAACAAATTTAATTCTCATAAATTACTGTATTTAACCTTTTTTTCCATTTCATTTGTCAACCATCAGGATAAATTATTAGAACAATGAGACAAATAAAATGAATTCAATTCCTATTGGAAATTATTTCTTAGACAAGTTAATTTAATTAGAAATTTACCTCCCCTCTAACTCATTATTTTTGGAAAAATTCTTCTCAAAACAGAAAACTCTTTATTTGTAAGAGAGAAAATCCAAACCCTAAATTCCAAAATCAGAAAGCATCCAGAATTGTCTGTTGAGAGCTCAAAAGGGTCTAACCAAATGTAACATGATGCTGTGAAGCCTCTACACCAAGTGTTATCTCTCATATATACAGAAAAAATCCCCAATTATCAACCCAATTTTTGCAAATGAGTTATATACCAAAATAAGTCCTTGAGACTGGGCTCTTTACAAACAGCTTTAGTTCTAGCTTAAGAATCAAAGCCCAAATTAAAGGGTTTATCAAGTATAAGTACAAAAACCATTAAAATGATTTTTTCTCCTTCTAAAATTTTGTCCTCATACTAGATGTCAGACAGTTTATGAATAAAAAAGTAAAACTTATTATTATTGAAAATTCCTCAGCCAAATACTTCAATAATGATGATTCTCTTGCCAAAAAATTACTTATCTCTTTCACATTGCCCCAAAGTTGAGTATGAAACCACTTTCTGACCACAGAAGCAAAAGAATCAATAATCAAAACTTTAACTCCCTTGCAGATAATTTCTTCCTCCAATAACTCAACCTTTAAAAAGAATAAATATTTTAAAACATTTAACAGTAAGGAAGAAATGTCAACACATCATTAAAAATGTCAAAATCTGAACTTTATTTTGTCCATGCCCACATTGCATGTACTCAAAAATGTACATTCTTTCCCCCAACATCTCAGCCAATTGTTTTTTTTACATACCTCAATATCATACACTGCTCAAATTTTCCAGCAATTTTTTCTTAAGCTGTCATATAGCACGCATAACAATGTTGCTAACACTATAGTGTTATTTCATTCACTTGATTTTTGTTCAGTTTTCATGTAAATATGGTAAATAATTTCAACATAATCGATTAGAAGTTCAGTGAGACAGATAAAATTAAGAGCAATGAAAAAACGAGGATCATAAGTTATATTGTCAAGATTCAGAACACCCATCAAGTCAACAAATGTTATTGCTAAGGACTGATACATGTGAAGTGTTTAGGAAGAAATCTCATTTATATAGACCATACAAGCCAATTTTATCTCAATCATTTATTAAATGACTGCTATATGGCAATAATGGTATCAAGCTGGAAGAATCAATCTTGGAAAACACCCAGGGCAATCATGGATAAACAAATAAACAAAAAATTATATAGATAAGTGCCAAAAATTATATCACGGAGACAAAAGATTCAAAAAAGAGGGAGGCTGTTGACACGGAAAGAATGTTGATCACAAAACTAGTGAAAATAAATATTGACTGATTATAAAGAAAAGGATGTCCCAAAAGAGGTAGGAGCAACTTCTGGAGAAATGGAAAGTTTACAGGCATGAATGAATGTATGCAATGTCAAATCTTCTCCAATTTTTGAGTTCTTTTCCTTTATAGAAAATTTCACTCAACTATTTTAAATTCTGTATTATAAAGTATGGCTCTCTAGGACAGGACAGAAGAGAATACAGAAGGAAATCTCACTCTAAATATAAAAAGAAATTAGTAAATGTCTAATTTTTTGAACCCTGAAGTTTAACAACACATTGGCAAAGATGGAAAAAGACGGACTACTCAGTGTTGACTGGATTGTGAAAAAGACAGGTGTAATACTGCATTAACAGTAATTTTAGGAATTGGAGTCAAAAATTATAGAATACAATCTAGACTTAATAAAAGATCTAAAACCTTTGACCTAAATATTGCACTATCAGGAAAATAAATACCCCTAAGGAAAGGTGGTACATATATGAGGAGGGATTTTTATGTTCATTGACTAGCTCAGTGATAACAGAGGTAGAATCAGCTAAATGTGGGTTGATTTATTGCCGAGAACAATAAGGACAAAAAGTCATTAAAATGTAACCAAGAGCTACTCAGAATAACACAAACTAGGAGTAAACCTAAACAGAGATGGGGTTTTAAGCAAATGAATAAATGATTTCAAAGAAAAGCAATAGTGAAAAAGGTCCTGAGTGAAATAGGTGAAAGTATCCTCAAAAATAGGAGCAATAGTCACCAGAAAGGCCTGAGTTTCATTTTCCTGTAAATGGCCTGTTTTCAGGGAAATCAGGTGGTACTCCCCTTCCTTTCTCCCTTCTAGAATAATCTTTTAACCACCTGCCTTTGCTCTATAAGGAAAACAGCTGAAATAAGCGTTTGCATTGTGTACTTGGAATGTGAGGCCATACATCCCACCAATGGGAATGGAGGTCCAGATGTAGGGAAGGGCTTTTCTGGGTTTTCTTAGAATTGTTTGTATAGGGGTATACAACTGTCCCTATATCAACTTGCTCTGGGCTAGGTGATGCCCAATTCTGGAGAGACTTGACTAGGGAAGTAAAGAGCTTCTGTTTTTGCCTTGAGAAACCTCTGGTTTTGGTTTTTTTTTTTTTTTTTGAGGGGTAAAGGTCGTGTATCCCACACAGTCCCAAATTACACAAGTGTATTGCTATTTCTGGGAGCAAAAACATCTGGGATTTATGTAGTAAATTTCTATATAGGTTTGCTAATTCCTCTGTACATATTATGTCATTTGATCTTCATGATAACTAGGGAACAGTCTAGTGTGATTAGTATAAATGAGTAAAGTGACACACATGGTACTTAACTGGTTTTTACTGAAGGTAACACAGGTTATAAGTACCTGAGGATGGATTGGATAGAAGGTCTTCCTGACTCCACTTCCAGTACTGTATCCAGTAGGCCATGTATGCAGAATGGTAGACAAAGTATATAAATTACCTATCAGAAGGGAAACAATTAAATGAGTCATGTCTCAGTGTATGGCACAGTGGACAGAGTGCTGGGCCTGAAGTAAGGAAGACAGCAATGAATCCAAATCCTGCCTCAGAATATTTCCTAGCCACATGAGCCTGGGCAAAACATTAACCTCTTCTTTCCTCAGTTGGTATAATATGGAAGGGCAGTTTGGCAAAAGTTGGCTATAAACAACATACTTGAGATTAGTCTTTAAAGACGAAAATGGACTACGTCTTGAAGTAAGAGAATGAATCTCTGAGTTGAAAGTTATGGGGGAGGGGGGGAAGAGGATGTCGGCAGTCATCAAGGAGAGTAAAAAACAATTCCAAACTTTTAAAACTAAGTTACCCAAGGTTATTACTGCCATTAAAACAGAGGATTTTAACAGGATTTAAACTCAGGGCACATGCAATTGGGTTGATACCTGAGTTCATTCAGGTATTAGTTCATCCACATAGGCTCAGGGTACAGGCAATTTTGCCTTGAACCTAAAATATTCAAAGGACACTAGGAGGCAAAATTTAGGAGGAAACATTCCAGGAACGAGTGACAGCCAAAGAAACTGCGTACAGGTAAAAGATGTAATATCTTGTATAAAGAACACCAAAGAAAAAATGTCATTAGACCTCAGAGTATATGGGAGATTATAAGGTATAGTGAGAAGATGGAAGCTGGGGGCCAAGGAGTGGTTATTGTGGGCTTTGAAAACTAAAAACAGTATTTTTTATTTGATTCAAGAGGTAACAGAGAGTAAACTGAGTTTACTCAGTAAAGGTGAGGGTGGGTAATGTGACAGTCAGATCAGCAATTCAGGAAGATCACTCTGTCAGCTCTGTGATGGACTGGAGTAGGGAGAGACTTGGGGCAAGAAGACCAAGTAATCCATATGCAATAGTCTGAGCATCATAGTATAAAGAGCTGCACAGTGATATTGGAATTGTCAAAGGACAGAAGACAAGTGTACCACTTGCCTTTTTAGTATATTGTTACAAGTAAGTTCCTGATGAAAATGAATTTGGCTGCTCATTGAAAGTAATTTTTCTTCAGTGTTGAAATAGGTAGGGAAATGGAATTCTGCTATCCTGATTAATCTGTGGAGATAAAAATTAAAACAAAAATTCAGGAACAGCTAAAGCAAAGTTGCTAAATTCCTTGTATATCCCAAGTTAGTAAACACATCAGTATCAAAGGGTAAAACTGTAACAAAAGACTTAGAGATATCACTGCTAAAAATTCCATTAGAGATATATGGACCTCAAGCTCCCCTTCCCAGACATATATTTCAAAAAGGATTCAAAAGATATTAAAAATAAAGTCAATGAAATGAATTGCACAACATAGTGCTTTTAGGAGTGGTAAAGTCAAGATTTCAAACCAGATTTTCTGGCTTCATATATATGGATCTTTTTTTTTTCATCAAAGAAAAAATAGAGGTAGGGTAAGAAGTATAAATTCTTAAAGAACCTCATGTTTAATCAACTCATTTATCATTTACAACCCTCTCCAATCCAGTCAGTCTTCCATTTGATTACCAAATGAAATCATGAGTGAAATTATTTAATTTAAATGGTACTTGATAGACAGGTACCATGTTGTTGCAGAAAGACGGTTTGAGTTTGAATGGGAGGAAAACTGGTATTTCCATACCCACTTCTGCCAGAAACTAGACCTGACCACAAATAAACCACTGTACCAAAAGCAATATTCACAGAACTCATAGTGGGCATAAGTTTGAATTATGAAATATAACACTCTCCCATATATAAGACAGAACAAAACATTTATCCATACACCAGAGAGCTGAATGCCAAACTAGAAAGTCAAAATCAGACACCAGAAAGTAAAATTCATCATAGCAACCAAGAAGTTAATACATGTCATTGGAAGAGAGCAACACTGTACCTTTAATCCTCCCCACAATCAATCACAAGCCTAGCTCTCTCTACTTACCTGCCTTCTAGCTTCCAGCTCTCACTGATGGAGTGCTTGGGTGCCTATACTTGAACCACAGTTTGTAAAATCACATTACTTTGCAAAGATCACATTTCTTTCTAGCCTCAAATCTCCCTAGCCTCAGTGTCTCAAGCAATCTCTCCCTAGCTCAAGGGCAGCATGCCCTAACAAAATACTTATTTCTCTTCCTTCTACAGTGGTCAGCTGCACCTATGAATCCTTCACTGGACTATCTATAAGTAACTCCCTAGCCAATTATTCCACATCCTAAATCCCTTGTTAGCCTAGGTTCCCAACATCCATTTTGTCAAACATGACATTGATGGGTGGCACTTCTCAGTCAGCATTTCAGGCCTAAAACCACACCTCCATAGAGCCCCACTTGGGCTATTTCCCAGTGAATTATTTGCAATACACCTGCCCAGTAGATATTAAAAATGCATGTTCTTTTAAGAACTGACCACTCCTTAACTCCTCCCTAATCCCACCCTTACTCACCTAGTTAGCATAATTGGCACAGTTTATACTTTGGATTATTCTAGAAAAACCTTTAACCTTTTTATACCTTTAAGGTTGCAGATTCCCAAAGAACTCTTGCTCGATGAAAGCTTAACAATAAACTTATAACATCCTGACTTAAAGACTGTTGAGCCTGTGAATTCATTCCAGAGTGCCCACCCTGGGACTCTGGTTATTGGGGTGCCTGAAACACATACCAGCCAGCGTCAAACTGCTCTGAATGAAAGCTTCCCTTTGGGCGATCCCTGCCCTTCCTACTCCGTGGTTGAGCAAACTCTTCCCACCATAGGCACCATGTGAATACATCTGGCCTATTAGGGGGCAGGAAAGATAATCAAATAATATTAACAATACAGTCATTTAAATTCTAATCATACAGAAACAAGTCTGAGACTCTAAGTTACAGAAGAACTGCTAATATTAAAAAAAAAATAAAGCAGTTAGAAGTCCCCAAGCCAAGATGGCGGCGAGAGCTCCTCAGGCTGATTGTGTTGCTGGCTGTGGGGGCTGCTGGCTGCTATGGGGAAAGGGGCTCAGGCACCCTGGGAGGGCACCATAGTTGTCTCTCTGGGCCGTAGGCTAAGCCATGCAGTCTCTTGCCTCATTTGGGAGTCTGCACCCCAGGGAGACTCCTGACATTGAGACCCAGGATCTGCCTCTCTGGAATAATATTTTACCCTTTAATTTGTGCTGCTCCATTTCACACGAGTTCCCCTTCCTCAGCCAAAGATGATTATTACCAGATCTTAGGAGGACCCCGAACTGCCACCCAGAAAGAGATCAAGAAAGCCAGCTTGCCAAGAAATACCACCCTGACAGGAAGGCTAAAGAAAAGTTTTCACAGTTAGCAGAAGCCTATGAGGTGTTAAGTGATGAAGTGAAGCAGAAACAGTATGATTCTTATGGGGTGAGCTGGCTTTGACCCTGGAGCAGCAAGTTCTGGACAGAGCTACTGGAGAGGTGACCCTACTGTTGACCCAGAGGAACTCTTTAGGAATATCTTTGGGGAGATTTCAGGATCTTCATTTGGAGATTTCCAAAGTGTATTTGATCAGCCTCAGGAGTACATCATGGAACTGACCTTCATTCAAGCTGCAAAGGGTATTAGCAAAGAATTTACTGTGAACATTAATGACTCATGTGCATGATGTGATGGCAAAGGAAGTGAACCTGGCACCAAAGTTCAGCAGTGCCATTATTGTAGTGGCACAGGAATGGAAACCACAAATTCAGGCCCTTTTGTGATGCATTCTACATGTAGACAATGTGGAAGCTGTGCATCCATAATAACTACTCCTTGTGTACTACGTAGGGGAACAGGAGAAGCCAAACAAAAGAAGAAGGTCGTGGTCCCAGGACCTGCAGGAGTGGAGGATGGCCAGACTATTAGAATGCCTGTAGGGAAAAAAGAAATTCTTACAACATTCAAGGTTCAGAGAAGTCCTGTGTTTAGGAGGGATGGAGCAGATATCCACTCAGACCTCTTTATTTCTGTAGCTCAAGCTGTCCTTGGTGGGACAGCCAACTTAGCGGCTATGTGAGACAATCAATGTGACGATCCCCCCTGGGATGCAGACTGACCAAAAGATTCAAATGTGTGGGAAAGGCATCCCCTGGATTAATAGTTATGGCTATGGTGACCACTACATTCATATAAAGGTTAGAATTCCCAGAAGGTTGAAGAGCAGGCAGCAAAGCCTAATGCTCAGCTACGCAGAGGATGAAACTGATGTTGAAGGGACAGTAAATGGTATCATAAATGCAGCCACTAGCAAATGATCCACCGGAAACTAGACAGAGGAAGTCGCAGGAACACTGCCTGTTGGACTACAAAAAGAAAAGACTCCAGATCAATAGCATAGCAGCTGCATGCAGCTCTCTGACATACTTCAGCAACAGTAAAATCATGTGACAAATTTCCCCTTAGAATAGGATTACCAGTGGATGGACTTATCAATAAGATATGTCTTAACTCTAAGATAGACCCTGATATCTTATCAGATGATGCAGAATTCCTGTCCATGGGACGGTGACCCAAATCCTTCCGACTCTGGAAATAGTAGAACAATTACATACTACTTATGGAGCCAAAATTTTAATTTGGAGCTGGATGTGGTGGGAATTGTAACTATGAAACCTTAAAAAACAAATAAGAAAAAAAAACACAAAACCTCTGCCCACAGCTAAAAATAAAGCCTTAACCTGCATATGGCTGTGAACTAATTAACTTTTCACTTAGTAAGTATCCTGAGGAATTGTCCAAGTGAATCCGTCCCTATAGGCTCTCTTCTCTAGGAGCCTGTACTCAGCATGCCTTGACAGTGTCCTTTTCCTTCTAAAATGGTATGTCAAGAGCTATTTAATTTCTCCCTTCATCACAACCACTTCTGTGTGTCATTGTTTTCAGAATCCTAGGAGTACAGTTTATCTTGTAAAGTAAGCACTTTGGTGACGTGGTGAAGGCATCTAATGATCCAAAAAAATTAATGGAGGTTTGGGGGTGGTGGTTATATGTATTGACTAGAGGACATAATTATCATTATAGAGTTGTCCTCACAAAGGTAACCTGTCGTCCCTCCCACTTCAGTTTTGTCAGTATAGTATCCACCATACTGCCCTTGTACCTAGTCATACTATATACCATGTCCCCAGGTGGATAGTGTTCAGCTGTTCCATTCAAATTGTGCTTTTGCCAACCATGGTTCTTGGATTACTGTCCTTAAATTGTTGGCATCATCAGAAAAGTATCTTTAAATTATTGGACTCTTAAGAATCACTGTCTGGGGGGCGGAGCCAAGATGGCGGAGTAGAAACAGCTCATCCAAGCCACTCTGCCCCCAGATTCCCCCCAAACTATGTAAAAGGGGACTCTGAACAACTTCTGGAGCCCCAGCACACACAGAACAACACAGAGAAGCTAACCTCCCGCTGAGGACAGCCCAGCAGCCCTGCAGGAAGGACCAGTGCAGCAGTATGGGAGCCAGCAGCACGCAGAGCACGGGGAGCTGAGCTGAGCTGAGCCGAGTGGAGCCCAGGTCCCTGTGAGCCAAGGTTTTAGCCCCAGGGCGGCAGGGCCAGCAGCCGGCTGGAGAGACCCCAGAACACCAGGAGCTGTGGCGACTCCAGAATTATCAACATAGACATGCCTAGGACAAAGTGAGAGGTTAGTGCCCTATGGACTTTGGGACCAGTATTTGGGGAATGCGTCGGCTTCCTCCCCTGGGGGCTAGAAGCCGCTGAGGAGACACGCCATTTTGTAGTTTTCAGAGGCAGCTCCAGCTCCTGGCCTGCGAACTGTAGGGAAATCCAGCGATCAGTCTTGGGGGGTAATCGCTCTTGCTTTAACCTCCCTGGATCTGGATTGTGATCTAGGGTGGAAGTTGTGGGTGGGTTTACAGCTTGCCAGAAACGGAAGTTGCCCTCCCACACGTTCTGGACGAAAATTCCCCTATCTGTCCGCAAAGCCATAGTGTGGCAACAAGCCCAAAAGTCAAGTAATTAAGTGGCAACATGCCAAGGCAAAGGAAACAGAAAAATGCAACCCTAGACTCCTATTTTGGGGGCATAGAGCGGGAAAAGGACTGTGAGGTCAGAAGTCCTGCTCCAAAAGCCCCAGGGGAAAACATGAGCGGGTTGCAGGCCATAGAGGACCTTAAGAAGGACTTTAAAAATCAAATAAGAGAAGTGGAGGAAAAATTGGAAAGAGAAATGAGAAGGATGCAGGAAAAGTATGAAATGAGGGTCAACAGCCTGACTGAGGAAAACAACACCTTAAAAAATAGACTAACTCAAATGGCAAAGGAGGCCCAAAAGGGCAATGAGGAGAAGAATGCCTTAAAAAGTCGAATTTGCCAGATGGAAAAAGAATCTCAAAAGTTCACTGAGGAGATTCATTCCTTCAGAGTTAGACTGGAGCAAATGGAAGCTAGTGACTTTATGAGAAATCAAGATGCTGTTAAGCAGATCCAAACAAATGAAAGATTAGAAGGCAATGTGAAATATCTCATGGGAAAAAGCACTGACCTGGAAAATAGATCCAGGAGAGACAATTTAAAAATTATTGGACTACCTGAAAGCCATGATCAAAGAAAGAACCTAGAAATCACCCTTCAAGAAATTCTCAAGGAAAATTGCCCTGAGGTTTTAGATCCAGAGGGCAAAATAGAGGTTGAAAGAATCCACCAATCACCTCCTGAAAAAGATCCCAAAAAGAAAACTTCCAGGAATATTATAGCCAGGTTCCAGAATCCCCAGATCAAAGAGAAAATACTACAAGCAGCCAGGAAGAAACAATTTCAATATTGTGGAAATACAACCAGAATAGCACAGGACCTGGCAAGCTTCTACACTGAGGGATCGAAGGGCATGGAATATGATATTCCAGAGGGCAAAAGATCTGGGAATGAACCCAAGGGTCACCTACCCAGCAAAACTGAGTATTTTGTTTCAGGGGGAAATATGGTCATTCAGTGGAATAGAGGACTTTCAAGCATTCTTGAGGAAAAAACCAGAGTTGAATAGAAAATTTGACATCCAGACACAAGAAGTAAGAGATGCCTGAGAAGGTAATCAGGGAAAAGAAATCAAAAGGAACTTATCAAAGTTGAACTATTTACATTCCTATATGGAAAAACAATAACTGTGACTGATGAAAACTTTCTCACTATGAAAATAATGGAAGAAGGGTGTGTGGTCATATGAATACATATGTGAATGTGTGTGTATATGGTTACAGTTATATATGGATAGAGGGCATAGGTTGAATTTGTTGGGAAGGGAGAATACTCAATGGATGAAATTATGAGGTGAGAGAGGAAAGTGGCAAGAGGAGATGGGGAGAGACAGGGTAGGGTAAACTATCTCATGTAGAAGAAGCAAGTGGAAGTGGTTGCAAGGGAGGGGGAGAATAGGAAGGCAAAAAGGCAAAACCACATTCTCATTGAATTTGGTTCAGGGAGAGAATGACATACATACTAAATGGGATATCTCAACCTATAGCAGAATAGGGGGAAGGGGGATGAGAGGAGGGATGATGGATGGGAGGGCATCCTTGGAGGGAGGGGAAGTTGCAAGTACCCACTATAGAAGAGGGACAGGATCAAGTAGGGAATAGACCAGGTGGGGGGTGGGATGGGTGGGAGGGAATTATAAGCAGCCTTGTACAATATATCTACTATGATAATGTTTTGCATAGCTAGACATGTACAACATATACTAAATTACTTATCTTCCCAGAGGGAATGGGTGACAAGGGAGGAAGGAAATGGATCTGAAATTCGAGGTCTTAAGATTAAATGTTTCAAATATATATAAATACTATTATTAACACTCTTTTGCTTGTAATTGGGAGATAAGATGTGCAGGCATTGGGACACAAAGATTCACCTTCCTCTAATGGAAAAGTCGAAGGGGGTATGGGAGAAGGTATGGGAGAGAGCAGATTGGAGGAAGCGATATCTTGCAGGACTGCTATTCTGGGAGGTGGGTAGGGAAAAACGGTGGGGGGGGAATGATTGTAACTCAAAATCTGGTGGAAATGAATGATGTAAAACAGAAGTTAATAAAACATTTGTTTAAAAAATTAAAAAGAAAGAATCACTGTCTTTTTATGTACAAGTCTTTGGGTTTTTAAAAATAGTAATCTAACCAGTTTCAGGTTTTCAAGTTAAACTATGGCAAAGTGTACTGTTTCCATAGTAGCCACAGCTTTATTTTAATATTATGACTTCTAAGAATTAAAAGAAATACTTATGCTCAAAGTAAGGCAGTATAATGAAGAATGTTTCTGAATGGTTCCACTTTATTTCATTTTTCATTTCCTTAAAATAAAGCCACTATTCATGTCTAATTTAAAACATGTAAAGTGATTCTCTATCAATGTAAGTAAGATTATCTGCTGCAAAGAGATACTTGAAAACCTAAAAAAAAGGCAGTTAGAAGGTACACACTGGAAGTTTTCTATGATGATAGAATTGCAACTGCAACTACTGTGTCTCATGCAAAAGAAATGAGGCAAAGCAGACATTTTGTAAATTGAATACTAACTTTGTTCAATGACTGGATAATGCAAGATCAGGCTTTGAAGGTTTACAAGTTCAATCAGACAGAAATGATCAAAACACAATGTAGAAATAATTACTGGCAAATGTTATTTCTGTTGGTTGGTATCTTCCTCTTAATAAAGTAATGAAGAAGAGGAAGTGAAAGAGAAAAAAATAATAAGAATATAATAGTGGAGTACCTCAATATAACTGCTTCAAAAGTTAGAAAACTGTTACCAGAAATTCATCAAAAGACTTAAATCAAAAGTAGTATACATTTCTTAGCTATGCAAGTTACCTTTAAAAAACTGACTAAAGATTAGTTATAAAAACTTCACAAATCAATGTCCACATGTATTTAATGTATTTTTACATGACTTACATATTACAAAAAATTATAACAATAAAAAGCTGCTGAAGAAAGGATAAAAGATTAATAAGAATTCTAGATAACCTAGAAAACAAGGTGAAACACTGGACATTTTCTTCAAACCTGAGCTCTCACATTTTGCCAAACTAGCAATCATGTGCAAGAGAATTTATAACAATAAAAAGTCCAACAAAGTAATAATCAACGAACTGTAAAGAATAGTCTCACATCTGTAGGTTTTCATTTAGCATCTACTCAACGAACATAAATGGAAGGCTTAGTAGTCTGGCTCATATACTAGAATAAAGTGGAAGGACATTGCTTTGAAAAGTACAGCTGGTTGGCAGTAATCTGTGCTGCCGAAGAGGTCAGTAAGAGAACTGACAAAGAGAAGGAAATAAAGCAGGACTTGTGAGTGTAACGCAGTAGCATTCCATTAAGACTGCAACAAGTAGCTTGTGAATATTTGAAATGTAGGAGAAAGTTTTGTGGTCCAGCCACAGAAATACCTCAACCAGAAGGAGTCAGAATAGGAACAACAGGAAACAATAAAAGTAAAGGACTGAAATTACCAAAGATTCTCAAGGAAAAAACCACAGTAAACATCTTAAAGCAACATATGTCTATAAGGTACCAAAGGAAAGAATCTACAAATTGACTTCAAGAAAAAAACAAAATTATGCTACAAACTACAATGCATACCAAAGTTTAATCGAAGAACTCCACTGACAGAAAATTTTGCAGGAAGGTGAAACATCTTCAAGTACGAAGTATATGGTCTCTAAAGAACAAAAGAATATTCTGTATCTACCATAAAACAAGGAATTGATGGGAAAATGTGCTTCCCACAGGAAAGGAACTTAAACTGAAACCCAAAGTTACATACCTGGCTTATCTATGGCTAACCAGTAATAAAAAAAAAAATGATGACACTTTTTTGGTGGGGGCTGGGGGAAGGCAATCAGGGTTCAGGGACTTGCTCAGGGTCACAAGAATACACAAGTCACAAGTATCCTGAGGCAAGATTGAACGAAAATAATCGTGACTTCAAGTGGCCCCAAAACAGATACGTTAAATCCAAAAAATAGTGTGTGAAGCAAGTCTAGACAGAGATAAATGACTTGTTTCTCAAACACCCCAGATACTATAAATACAAAGAGGGGAAACAAAAATAGTTACCAACAAGAAAAGGAACATTAGGAGATTTAAATTGGAATCAAATAGTAGTGCTTATAGAAAATCAAGAATTAGACATCATCAACTAAATCTCACAACACTGTAACTATAATATTTTTATAAGACTAAGCTATATAATGAGAACGAATATACAGAGTAGAAGGGAAGATAGGAGGGCATATTTAATCCTGCCTAATCAAGTCAAAAGTTAACAAATGAAGGAAAAAACAATTCCTGTAGTTTCTCAAGAAAATGAAAGCCTTCGGGAAAAGGGGTACAAAAGAAAAGGCATGGACAGAAGGGAAGTCTTATTTCAGAAGTAGCAACAGATATCACTGATGCATACTTATATGGGGGAGCAAAGATTTTCTATAAAGGGAGATATAATCTGGAGATTGGTAGAGACCACTCATCTTGCCGCAGAAATAAAATCAGTTTCTGGAGACAACTGATAATTACAAGTCTGTGAAGGCATACAAACCTAAGAAAGTGTGAGGGATAACTTGCAGTGAAGTTCCCCATTCTGAACATCCTGTATACATTCTTATTACTTCCTTACATTTTGTAACTAAATTCAGTATTGTTTCCACATTTTATATATATATATATATATATATATATATATATATATATATATATATATATATATATAGGTCATTGTGTATTTCAAGGTAATGTAAGAGCTATTGAGTATTAATACAATTGATTGGATTAACTATTGAGACCAAATTAGAGGTGTTTTTAGTTTGGGGAAAGGGATGGTAGTGTGAGAGGTAGCGAAGGGTTAAGTTTCTATAGAACTGCAAGAACTGCTGAAACAAGACTACTGATAAAAAGTACCAGACAGCAGTCTTGGGAAGAGTTGAGGCAGTAGCCTTGGGAAGAAGTTGAATTTCCAGTTCCCAGAGAACTCCTAGATAATACTAAAAATGAAATAATGTAGAATAAAAGGAGCTGGCAGCAGCAGGTGGATTTGACCAATCATAAAGGAGACAGCGGCCTTAGGCCACTCGGGCCCAGATAAGGACACATCTAGGTTGGACTGAAGGGAGTTCACTATTCTGAGGTTGTTACTGCACTTGCATAGTAGACCTCATGCATTATGTATGTTATCTAACAAAATTAGAGCCTCATTAGTAATAATTAGGGTAATGAATGGAGAAGGCTTTGCACCAACTGGTTGGCATTAATAAGAAGACTGTGAGCTTGCCTTCCCAACCAATGGTAAGGTGGGACAGTGGAGAGGGTGTGGAACTCCCACTTTAGAGCTTTATAATCTTGCTTTTGCTTTCTGTAGCGCTCTCCTCCTTTCTGACTTTCTTTTTGGATTTGGGGACGCCCTTTCTCGAGAAAGAGAGCAATAAAAGTTTTTGCTTCTACTTTGACAAGTCTCTGAGTTATTTTGGGTGAGTGTTCTTCTTACCCATACAAAAGTTACTATATAGCAAATGTGGGGAAAAAACTTAAATGTTATCAAAGAGCTTAATAAGGAGAGACACAAGAAAATTCCTACCATGAGGCAATATATTCTCAGATATCTGTGCAGATACTGGTATTTTAAAAGTGAGGCTCAAAAAAATATGGGAGGCAGAGGACAAGATCTATACAAGGCAATAACAGAAAATATTTAGAAAAACAATCTAAAAATAAGACATCTTAGAAGCATTTATTCTATAATTACATGGTTCATGGATCAAAGAACAAAAGTCTAAGATAGATAGAAAAGGAAGATAAATAGTGAAGGGAAAGAAGAAATCCTATTTTAGAGGTCCAAAAAAGGAAAATTTAAATTTAATCAATGTAGCTGCAAGCACCCGAGCATACCCAGGATGGCTACTAGCACAGGTTGTTAGATCTCCTTTTCTAAAGGAAAGCAACTCAAAAAGGGTTCAGAATCTCACTATAATCAAACATTTCAATTACCTACGTAATTCAGGGAAAAGGGCCAGCACCCTGAACTTCAGAGAATATAAACAAAAGCTACAAACAGACAAAAAACATAGAGAAAAATAACAAAAATACAGAGAAAATAACAATTCAACAGACAGAAATTCTAGCTGTCTTGACCATTACTTAACTACAGATAGTTACCAAAGAGAAGCACCATCTGCATTTCCAGATTTCCAAATCTGGCCAAATCACAGAACTAGTCCCAGAAGCAAGCACCAAAGCAAAATCTTGCCTAAGAGGTGTATATATACCCTTCTAGACGTTCAGAGAAGGTCACAAACCCCATGACTTACTTGACTACAAAGTAACAAAACTTGTCCCATTCTGAAAAACAAGCCTCCTGCCACAGGCTCTATATGACCATATTCAGCCCATGAGGAGGAAGTTTATTTTCAAATCAGGAAAGGTCCTAAAATTCACCTAGGCCTAGGTGAATGGGGCAGGGAAGATTTTCAAATTCCTATTACCATTCCAAGGAGCAAAGCAAGTTTAAAGGGAAGAAAAGAAGGATTTTATTGAACTATTTAACCAAAAGAAAAAAAGGGAAAATTAAATAGATAAAATAAAACAGGACAGATAAATCAAGTAAAACTACCAAAAGATTTAAAAACTGGAAGAGGAAGGAAAGGACATACATATGTTGAGTATAACAGGAAGAGATCAGATAAGAAAAAAGTTGCCTTAAAGCATATAAATAAGGTGTCAAAATACTGTCTTTATTGAAGTGGGGGGGGGATTCTAACTTGAAAAAATAGAGATAAATGAAAGAAAATATAAATCTAGTACATTTAAAAGCAAGTAGATTCAATAATATATCCAAAAAAGAGAGCAACAGATAAGGAAAAAAAGGAAAGCCCCCAAACTCTTAAGAAACATCTTTTTAAAAATGTCAAATATGCAGAATAAAAATGGAGAGTTGAAAAAAAAATTACCACACATAAGGTGAATCTAAAAATCAGTACTTGCTTTTATATAATACAAAAACATTCACAACATATGAATCAGAGTTAAACAAAAAACCTACATGATGCTGAAATTAACTACATATAACAAACTTATATCAATATTTAATTTTTATTCCCCAACCATCTTAGGCTCTAGATTCATTAAAGAAAAAGTAATTACAAAAATGCAGAGACTTCAATGTCGCTATCTCAGTTTTGGCTAAATCTAATAGAAAGATATACCAAAAGAGTAAAAAAAAAATTGTTAGGGAAATTGTAACTAAAAGGTTAGTGAAATTTTCTAAATTGGAGTGCTAAAAAATGTATTTTTCAGCACCATATAAAATTTCAATAACAATGTATTAGGCGACACGGATATCAGAAAGAAATCTTAAAAAAGCAAAAATAGTAAACTTTTTTTACAGAGTGAAGAAAGATGAAAAGAATAATCATTTAAGGAAATAAAAAATCAGACACCGAAGCAAATAGAAATGGAATGAAATACTGAATACTGATTGAGTCCAAGGATGCATAATACAAACAATTGTGACAGAAGATCATAGTGACAAAAGCTTGCCAAGATTTGTGGAATCCAATTAAAGCAATCCTCGGGTGAATAATCATGTTCCTGAATTTCTGTTTAAAAATTAGAAAGCTAAAAACTAAGTGAAACTAAAATAAGCACAAGATGTGATATTAAATTTTCAAAATAAATCTTTCAACTTGAAATTTAAAAAAAATTACAGAAAAAAACAAAACTAAAAATTTTAAGGAAGACAGAGAAGACAACTGGTTACAGTGAGGAAGAACAGTATTCAAAAGCAGGCAAAAGGCAGGTAAACACAAGAATCTGCCAAAGGAGAGTGTCACTGTATTGTATGAACAGATAGGAATACTTGAAAGAAAAGGAAGGATTGCATTTTACATGGTTTCAAAAACACTTTTATACTTTTGTACTTAATCCTTGAAGTGATAGTGAAAAAGGAAGGGTGATAAGGAGGGGGGGAAGGGTAAGTGGTTCTGCCAGGGACCCACCCTGGCATCCAGTCTGGAAGGAATTCACCAGGCTCAAGCAAACTTTGAAGCTGAAATGGTAAAGTTTATTGTTACGCTGCACAAGGACAGCGGGCTAGATTCTTATGGAACCTGCAAACTTCCAGGGGTCACAGGCATAGTTTTATGGAGTCAAGACAGTAAATCAGGTGCCAATTATGCTAACTAGGTGAGTAAGTGTGGGATCAGGGAGGAGTTAAGGAGTGGTCAGTGCTTAGAGGACCATGTACTTTTAATATCAATTGTGCTGGAGTATTGCCCATGATTCACTGGGAAATAGACCAAGGGCGGGGAGGCTACCTGGAGGTGTGGTTTTAGGCCTGACACGTCACTAAAGTCAATCCTTGGTCATGGCTACTAAGGAGTGCCCAGTCTGCCACCCCTCAATGTCAGGCTTGACAAGCTAGATGTTGGGAACCAAGGCCATCAGAGACACAGTGTGGGTATAATTGGCTAAGGAGTTACCCTATAGATAGGGTACTGAAGAATTCATGGTGCAGCTGGCCACTCTAAGGGAGATAACATTTGCCTAAGCTAAAAATGTTTATAGATAGTTTTGTGAAGGATTCATAAGTAGCTTATTGTTTCAAGCAGAGATAAACAGTTCATGAGTTGTTGCTGGACAGAGTGCTGGCAGGAGGAAGGGGCAGAGTTAATGCTTTGAGACTGGGGGGGGAGTGTGACTTTATAGACTGCTTTTACAAATTGATTTTACAGACATAGATCCCAAAGCACCCCATTTACAAACTGATGTTACAGATTGATGTTATAAACATATATACATCCCAAGGACCCCATCAATAGGAGCCACTGGAGTTAAATATTTGACTGTGTGGGAATGGAATGGCAGATAAGGGTTTGACATGAAGATACCTGTACTCTTGGAAGAAAAATGAGGCAGCTTATGGGATGACTGACTGAAATAGGGAAACCTGAGATAAGAAAACTAGAAGACTATTCCAAAAGTGCAACCATGAGAAGAGAGCCTAGAACAGGATGGTGACTGTATGAGAGAAGAGATATACTTGAGATATATTGTAAAGGCAGAAAAAAAAAAGACTTGGTCTAACACTGTAAGCCAGCTGAGTTACCTGGAAAAAAAAAGAGGATACAATGAGGTTACAAAGGCTATATGAATGATAATGGTGGTGCATCTACCAGTAATGAAACTTCTAAGAATGAAGGTGGGGGAGGGGGAAAGAGTTCTAATTAAGTTGTTCAGTTTAATATGCCTGGTCATCTAGTTGGAAATGTCAAATTTGGTGATTTAAGATTGTAAAGAAGCTTGGAATGGATAACCAGATCCGAGGACTGGGAGTAGAGGGAAAGACTTCAAGTCATGTACTTAACTCATTAAGGAAAGAAATAAAGTGTCCTGACAGCTTGTATAGATAATAGTTACTAGGATATCAAGTAGAATGATCCTAGAATGTGATGTTAGTAAGTCTTAGGCAGTATGGAAAATAACTAGAATGGTAAAAGATGAACAAGAAGCACTCCAAATTTGGCACCTCCTTAAATGAAGGTCTGGGTGAGGCAGAATAGGCACTCAAGGGAGAGCCTATGAAATGAAAGGTGGTTGCCAAGTAGGCAAAAAAAAAAAAAAAATTAAGGAGCTGGAAGTAAACTGAAGACAAGAAGATCTGCTCCTCAATGGTTGGTACAGGTGAAGAGAAGAACATTTACCTGTATCTTCATTGATTCTATGCTGTAGTTAAATACATCTTCTTTCACTATCTGCTGAAGCTGCTACTTAGGATTCACTTCATCTTTTATCAGAATCAAATTTGCATGGGATTTGTCTGTGACAATGCTACTGGAAACAGATATCTAAGGGAAGATTCAAGAGAAGTGTTTAGGAGAGGCAAAGAAAATAAAATGTAACCTAGAAATGAGATAAATAATGAAAGCAAAGGTTAGTACTGAAAAAGTCTTCAGTGGAAAATTCTGAAGCATATTACAAAGCATAAATAAATGCTAATAAAGTTAAGAGCTTTGCTGATAGTCAAAGAAGGCTGATTCAATTACTGTTATTTACATCAGGTGATTTGGAAGGAGATGTTGGGTGTGGGGGATATGATAAAGTGCTATAACCAAAGTTTTTGTAGACTAGATGCAAGATAGGAAGAATATCTCTCCCAAGTCTTTGGCAATAGCTACAGAGTAGCTGATGGGCAATAATAATTACTCTTAAGTCTTATGTTGGATTTTACCCAAAGTTTATCAGAATTTTTCTTTAAAATTTAAAATTTAAAAATTTCTTTATCAGAAATTTTTCTGATAAAGGTCCCATAGTCGAGCTTTATTTTGAGAACTGTTACAAATATATGAGAACAAGGAAACATCCAAGGATATTAAGCAGTTCATAGACTGAAATCTAAACTAAAAAAAACAATGTGGGGAAAAAAAAGTTTCAAATAACTGAGAGAAATGCCAGTCAAAAACAATGTAGGTTCCATCTTACAACAAACTGATTAACAACAACAAAAAAATTCCTAATGCTGGAACTGATGGGGTCCTTGGGATGTATATACATTTGTAACATCAGTTTGTAATATCAATCTGTAACATCAGTTTGTAAATGGAGTGCTTTGGGATCTATGTCTGTAAAATCAATTTGCAAAAGCAGTCTGTAAAGTCACACTTCCCCCCCAGTCTCAAAGAATTAACTCTGCCCCTTCCTCCTGCCAGCACTCTGCCCAGCAACAACTCCTGAACTGTTTATCTCTGCTTGAAACAATAAGTTATCTAAATGTTATCTCCCTTAGTTAGAGTGGCCAGCTGCACCGTGAATTCTTCAGTACCCTATGTATAGGGTAACTCCTTAGCCAATTATACCCACACTGTCTCTGATGGCCTTGGTTCTCAACATCTACCTTGTCAAGCCTGACATTGAGGGGTGGCAGACTGGGCACTCCTTAGTAGCCATGACCGAGGATTGACTTTAGTGATGTATCAGGCCTAAAACCACACCTCCAGGTAGCCTCCCCCCACCCCACCTTGGGCTATTTCCCAGTGAATCATGGGCAATACACCTGTGCAGTTGATATTAAAAGTGCATGGTCCTTTAAGCACTGACCACTCCTTAACTCCTCCCTGATCCCACCCTTACTCACCTAGTTAGCATAATTGGCACCTGATTTACTGTCTTGACTCCATAAAACTATGCCTGTGACCCCTGGAAGTTTGCAGGTTTCATAAGAATCTAGCCCGCTGTCCTTGTGCAGCGTCACAATAAACTTTACAATTTCAGCTTCAAAGTTTGCTTGAGCCTGGTGAATTCCTTCCAGACTAGATGCCAGGGTGGGTCCCTGGCAGAACCACTTACCCTTCCCCCCCTCCTTATCACCCTTCTCTTTTCAGAACCAATCTGGAAGCCAAGGTGTAAGTGTTGTAAATCATTATAAAACATACCTCTCTAATCCAGCATTACCTATACTAGGCATATTCAAAAGACCTTAAAAGACAGGAGGAAAGAACACCTCTAAACAAAGATGTTTATGTCATTTTTATATATTCATGTATACCCAAAAGAGATGTTCCTCATTTGGGAAATGACTGAACAAATTATGGAATCTAAATGAAATGGAACATTATGGCACTGAAATGGACACTCGGACAGAATCAACAGGCCAAGACCATCAGTAATCGAATTCAGGAAGCATTTATTAGCTGGCCAGTGGCAGTCCTAGGGATAGAGTCCCAAGAGCTGCCCTGAACCCCAGTAGACACACAGTTTAAATAGTCAAAGACCACCATCGTATCAGGAGTAACAATAATGGGGCAGACTGGTCAGGCAGATATCGTTCAAGTGCAGGACGTGGGCTGGGGCAGGCTGTTCACTGATCAAACCGAGGGGAGGATTCTTGAGTTCCAGGAAGTCAGGGTACAAAGATGGGCCCCTCGTAAGGGGTGAAATGTCAAGGCTTACTACTTCAGTCAGGCAAGATATCATGCAGGTGCTGGGGGCACACTGGCTTCCAGGAATTCAGGATACAAAGATGGGCCCCTCGTAAGCCAGTGAAATGTCAAGGCTTACTACTTCACCACTATTAGGAATGGTGAAAGATACTCTGGTGAAAGCCTTATATTAAGTGATAGGTAACTGAGCAGATCCAGAACTATTTATACATCCTGGTGGGCAAGCTTACAGGTACAGAATGCATCATTTGTTTTCAGACACAAAAAAAAGTACAATTATTTTTCCTTGACTGTATTTATTTACTAAGGCAGACTTTAACAAAACATAAATCAAAAGGGTAATGCAATAAAATGGAAATAAACCATCAAATTTATTCAAGAAAAACAGTATGATCTATTCAAGCTTCCACAAGGTTCCATATACAGTGAAAACAAAACTGAATTTAAAACAGTACAACCATCTCTACTGATAGGTTTGAACCTTCTAAACTGAGAGGGACAAATAGGTAACACCTCAAGGTGATTCCAATTATCCTAAGATTCCTCAACTGGCCTCAAGCAAGGCTTTCTAAACAAGTCAGTATACCAGGTGACACTCCTGGTTAAGTTTACCTAAAAAGGTCAACCACCCTGAAACAAAACATTCTGAATTACTTTATCTTGATTATCTCCAGGTTGGCTCTATTCAAGACAACCACACAGGGCATTTAACAACTAAACTCCTTTTTTGGGGGGAAGGAAGGGGCCTCAGGGTATCTGTGCCAGACTTTTTTTTTTCTCTCTAGTAACAGCTAGCAAGTTTTAAACAGGTTGCTCTTTTTAAAATAGAATAGGCTGACCTCAACACTGTAGCCTGCTGCCCACCCCTCAGTAAAAATATATCAGAGCCTTTTTGTGACCACACTGTAAGGATTTATTTTTACTTTTTTTTAAATTCCAAATTGTCTACCTCCCTCTTCTGCCCCCAAAACATTGGTAAAGCAAGGAACACAACATCCATTATATAGGTGAAGTCATACAAAGGATAGTTCCTTGTTATCCAAGGTGAAAAAGGAAATAAGAAAGTTAAGGGGGGAAATGGGCTTCAATCTACTCTCTAAGTTCATCAATTCTCTCTGTGGAAATGGCTAGCATTTTTGATTGCAAAAAGTTTGGTGGCCTCAAGTCTGGATTGGATAAAAGAGAGTAGGCGGTTAATCAGACAGGGGCCGATGGTCAGGGTTAGCACGACAAGAAGTAGAGGGCCAGCAAGGGCCGAGAGAAGGGTCGTTAACCAGGGGGACCAGTCATCCAGGGACTGGCATCAAGAGGAGGTGGATCTGCAGGCTTGATCCTGTGCGTCCAAGCGCTTACGGAGAGTGGCAAGGGATTCCCTTATAACTCCAGATCTGTTAGCATAAAAACAACAGGTTTCGCCCAGGGCCACGAACAGAGCCCCCTGTTTTAGGAACAGGAGGTCCAGCCCTCGTCGATTTTGCAGGACAACCTCTGCCAAGGAGTCCAAGGAAGATTCCAAATGGGTGACCAAGCCCTGTAGGGACCTAAGGTCTTGATCCACCTGTTTGCTGAGGGACTGGAAATTAGTGTTGTCTTTGACCAGGGCTGCCACCCCCACGGCCGTGGAGCCTGCAATGCCTAGGCCCACCAGGAGGGGAACAAGGATGAGGGCTGCCCGTGGCTGCCTCAAAAGGTCAAAATGTTCAGATGCCCCCTCCTCAGAGTAAATGTAACCCTGGGGAAGTACATGAGCCACTACACATAGCTCATTCAGGTCAGTGAAATGCACTTCCCCAAGACAAGTTGTGAGGCCAAGGGTGCAAGCGAACCAGAGTCTCTCTGGAGGCATTAGGAACCTGTCAGAGTCCTTTTTGGGAGTAATCACCCAAGACTCCTGGCAGGTCGCCGATAGGGGTAGCCAACCATTGTTCAGGCGGTTGAGCAGGTTGTGACCGGCCACATTCATCGGGTTGTATGGTCGAGGGTGTCTCAGGAGGGTGGTCACTGGATGCCTCAAGCAGGGTACGGACAGCAGCTTGCACCTCCGTCAATGCCTGTAAGGACTTCAGAAGACTAATATTAGTGAGGTCAAGAGGTTCAGATTCAGATACCCAGGGTAAAATGGGAGGGGGAACACCAAACATGACCTCAAAGGGTGATAGGGAAAGAGTAGCAGGATTTGGGGTACACCTGACTCGAAGTAGGGCAAAGGGAAGGAGGCTCACCCAAGTTTCGCCAGTTTCTACTTTTAATTTAGCAATGTGCTTCTTCAAGGTCCTATTCATCCTTTCCACCTGTCCTGAACTTTGTTGCCTATAAGCACAATGCAACTTCCATCTAACCCCAAGCATCTTAGACAAATTCTGCACTACCGAGGAGACAAAGGCAGGTCCATTGTCAGATCCTATAGTCATTGGAATACCAAATCTGGGAAGGATCTCAAAAAGAAGCTTCTTAGCTACTACTATGGCTGTTTCAGACTTTACTGGGAAGGCTTAGCTTATTGTTTCAGGCAGAAATAAATAGTTCATGCGTTGTTGCTGGGCAGAGTGCTGGCAGGGGGAAGGGGCAGAGTTAATGTTTTGAGACTGGGGAGGAGGTGTGACGTTACAGACTGCTTTTACAAATCGGTTTTACAGACATAGATCCCAAAGCACCCTATTTACAAGTTTATGTTACAGATTGATATTACAAACTGATGTTACAAACATATATACATTCTAAGGACCCCTTCATCCCCCCCTTAAACAGATGGCACCCAAATCATTTGGGGGCAAGGGGCGATGATCTCAGCTTCCTGAACTGCTTCTCACTGGGAAGGGGCGTAGAGCTGTCCCTGCCTCACAGGGTTCCATCGCTCAAGGGTGGGGGTGGGGTGGGTTCTGTAGCCAGTGTCCAGAACCTGGCCTATGTCAGGTCCAGAGGGTGAAGGGTCATGATCTTGGACAGGGGTTGGTACTCAGCCTGAGCTGTCATCTGCAAGTGAAGGGTGCTGAACCTAGAAGACACAAATCTAACCAGGAGATTAAACAAACAAGGGCCAAAAAGAAGTAAGAAAATTGACCAGAAGTGGAGTGAGGATGGGCTAGTATAACCCATTACTCAGACTATTTCACTTTCCTTCATATTTCTACATACTACATATTCTTTTACCAACGTAACTGTACTGCCTTTAACAAAGGAGGTTCCTAACTAGGTTACTTAAAATGAAATTACAGTGATGTAGGCTGAAACTCCAATGATTGGTCAGTGTACACTTGAATTTCCCACTGGCGGGGAAACCCTAGGCTGGGTCTCCCACCCACAGATTAATCAAGGGTAAGCAAGGGGTGGGGGTTCTGCCTGTTTACAAATTAAGCAAGGTGGAGTTCTCTGTTTTACAAATCAATTAAGGGGAGGTTGGGCTGCCTGTTTTACAAATCAAGGAAAGGGTGAGTGGATTTGTGTCTGACATTCAGGAAGGGCAAAGTGACAAATCAAAGAGGGAAGGGTAGAGTGGAGCTGGGGAATGATGGGGATTGTGGGGGGCCTCGCAAGGAGGTAAAAGGGGAATCAGGGAGAGGATTGGATAGTCTTAGCTTTAGGGGGTGCTCGTGGACTTCTGTTTTCCATTCTGAGGTGACAGCAGGCTTCACTCTGGTGTAATGTTGTCATGTGGGGATAGAGTCCACTTTGACAGCAGTCGGTGTAGTGGGGATCATGATGTGTGGTCCTTTCCACCTCTGCTCCAGACCATGAATTTCTTTTTACCAGCACAGAATCCCCAGGTTGAAACAGGTAAGCTGAGGCAGAACTCCGGATCAGGATCAGGAGAGCTGAGGGAAGGAGTTGTTTTTTTTTTGTTTGTCTGTTTTTTTCTGAATCTGCCTGCAGACCCTGAAGGAACTTGATAAGGGAAGAGTTAGTGATTTCAGCTTTTAGGTCTTCCCAGATTAGAGGAAGAATGGGTGGTAATCTTCCATATGTTAGGGAATGGTCTGGACTTTCTCAGCCTTGAGTTCTGAGCTCTGAGAAAATTTCAGATGCCGGCTGCTCAAGGAAGTCAAAGCTGAGAATCCAAGGACCTGATCATCTCCCCCTTAAACAGTTGGGACCCAAAATCATTTGGGTAGATCTATGTTTCATAGGAAGCTGGGTACACAGATTATATATACAGTATATTCACTCAGGAAGAAAGATAATTCAGAAATTGAATCCTTAACATACATTCAGTTACAAATGTTAACTTTTGCTTAGAGCATGAAACAACTACAAATTCGGATCAAAAGAGCCAGATCTCTTCTGTTTTCACAACTCATTACATTAGTTTAGCAATAAATTTATCTTGCAAATGAAAGTTTTAATAGGCCTCTTAAAATTACACTAGAGATTTGAAAATTTCTTCTGAAAGTATTTTCCCTTCTTTTAAAACAGTTTCAAGATTTATGATTGATCACTAAACTTTTATGAAGAAAGTTAGTTGAAAACTTTCAAAATGATCTTAAGCAATTTGCACTTTCTGCACATGTTCCAATTCCAAATGAAAAATAATATTAGATTTTCCAGTAAGCTTACACGAAAGAACTCATCTGTTACTGACTACGTGCTCTGATCATGGAAACTTGCTATAGAAGGAAAAAAGCAGGGACATGTGACATTCCAAATATGACAGGATAAAACATCCTTGACTCTGTTTAAATTCAGGTAAAGTCACAGATATCCAACCATGCAGTATCTGTTCCATCTTATAGCTAGACTCAGGAATAGGTGGGAAACATTCCTTTTCAAAGGAATCCCATGGGTAAACTGAGCCAGGAGGGATCCCATCCCAGACAGAGGCTAAGATTGTCCCTTCGGCCTTTACCAAATGTAGACTTCCACCTATCAGCAGTACAGGATCACATTCCCTCTGAGTAGCTTGTGGCATTTTCTCCGAGATACTGATTTAATGCAGACAACTATACCCAAATTCAAACTCAAAATAAAATTTAGTTATGGTCCCAAGTGCCTTTTACCTTAAACAACAAGCTTCACCGATCACAGCTTAGAGCTAGTTAGTTATTTTTATTTTCATGGAGCTGCACTAAGCAATGAAGATTCATCAGGTCTTACAAATGTAAAGAATTCCATTTACTATCTTTCCTTCTGAAATCTAAAAGCCAACTGATAGAAATCCTTCTAATCTTTGCAACTTCTTAGCAAGTTAGGTTCATTTAAAGCTACACTTAAACAAGTTCCTTTCCCAGGCTGAATGACCTTGCCTGATAGAGATAGTTTCTAGGGAATTTGGCAGTTTTACAACATAAGGAAAATTTATATGAATTCTGAGGAGGAGAGACTGGGGGAAGGGCTAATAATGATGCCCCTGCTTAGCCAATTCTCATATATGCAGGAGGACTGTTTTGAATGGGCAGAACTGGTCAGAATAAAGTTTTCATCCAGTCTCCTCCTTTCCACATACAGTAATCAATTAACAATTTTAGATTTTAGTATTAAAACAAATTCCCACAGTTTCATCAAATCATTCTGATTATAAGCAATTAACTACAGATAATATTTAATTCACTAATGGGCAGATTTCTCTACCTGCTGTCCTTCTCTCCCTGCTTCCTCTCCCAGGACTAATAAGATTGTTTCCCCATCATCTCATACCAAAGATCTTATAATCATTTCTTCATAAGAATATTTCCCTTTTTCAAAAACAGTTTATCCTGATATCATTAACTACTATACAATTCCTAAATTCTCTGGTCATAAATTCTTTCTCCCAGTAATTAACAAAAACAAGGAGGTCTCACAGATCTTTTCTTCACATAATTACCAATAATTACCTTTTACAAGTATACTTTTGTAAATACTTGGTTTCTGCGATAACCAATAGCTTGGTTACAAAATCTTACAAGTTTAAACAGTCTTAACTGAAACTTCCTTTTAAACAAAGACAGACTTGGAAGCTTATGATTTCCCAAATTACAATACTCCGAGACTTTAAGAAAAACTGCTTCTTATACAGCATAGATAATACAACTTTTTACCAGTAACAATACCATAAACAATTATCATGTTCTTAAATTTGAACTTTGAAATAAAAACAAATGAATTACCAATCTGGTGACCTTAAAAATCAAGTTTTTGAAGTTACACAGAACTAAAATTTTCTTGTTGCCACACACCTGATCAGCTTATCACTAGAAATCAATTACATTCTCATAGATGGTCAATGTGGTGATTTATAAACCTTCAAATTAACATAAATACATCCTTAGATGAAGCAAGCTTAAAAACCACATCCCTATATTTTTCTTTCCTTTTTTTTTCAAGTTTCTCATTTGCTCAATAAGAATTCTACAAAATGCCTTTACAATTCACTGTGCATAATTATTCATTTCATCATTAGTAAGGTGGAAACCATAATTTTAAGTCACTGCATATTTCCAGAATAGCCAAAAAGTAAAATGAACAATCAGCTATCACAGTAAATATCAGCAATTATTACTACTACCTGTTTGTATCCCAAATATAACAGCTTTAAATTGTCAGATCTTATAACATAAAAAAAATCCAATTCACATGAAATAAACATAAGACAGGATTAGCAGAACTGATAAAGTAACATAACTGATTTTACACAACTTTTTGTCCATCTTTTAGTTTCAATAATTTTCAGATTGAAAACTGCTTTATCTAACAACATTTCTGGCTCACAATGGTCACTCAAACTTTTACAGTATAAGAGGATTTTACAGTTTAGAGATACCATAATAACACAATGACATTATGACATTAATTGCATTTCCAATTCATCACATACAAAAGTTACTGATAGAAAAATTGGGCTTACCAAGTACAGAGGCTTTTCTTCTCTCCCCACAACTGCAGAGCCTGGTTGAGGACCCAGGCGTTTGAAAGGAGAGAGGGTCATCCTCATGCCTGGAGGTGTGGGATTTGGGGTACCCTGGAGTGTTGCCAGGCCCCTCAATATAGCTGCAGCTCCCCCTTCTTTTTCAAGTGGGGGAGCTTAACTCAAATTCCCTATATTCTTTATTTTTTTTTTTTTAGAATGAGAAACTTTAATAAATTTTTGTAAAATGTTTTCAGCCGATTTAACTTTTACTCCAATAAACTTTATGTATGTGTCCACTCCTTACAAAAACTTCTTTGGAAGTGATAGCTTTGATCTCTCCAGCAAGTGATATTGGGGGGGGGGTGCCTTCCCCCTTTCTCACTACTAGAGAACCCAAAAGAAAATTCACTTTTTCTTATCAAATCTTAGAAAATGTTCCAATTTGCCTAAATACCAAATAGTACAATGAATTCCGACTTACCTTTAGCATCAAATTAGGAGTGACACTCTTTACTTCTCATATGAATTTAATTGACTAACAGTTTTATACACAAATTTTTCCTCTTTTAGGTGAGGCAGGAAATAGTAAAATTCTCATCTGCCTGCCTCTCTTTCTCTCCTTCTCCAGCCTGCATTCAGCATCGGTGAAGGGAGCTTGTCCAGGGTTGTTGACCACCGGGGTTTCTCTCAGGGGGAAATAGCTGGGCAGAAGTGAGGGTTTTGTCAGGACTTGGGACCTGGTCCCTAGATACTGAACCAGGGCCATAGGGGGTGCCCCCACGAGTATGTGAGGGACTAGTGAGATCAGAGGTAGAGTCCAGCTGGACCAGGTAGGGAGGTGGAGGAGCAGAGGGGCATAGGGGGTCCCCAGGATCTCCCATCTGCTCTGGGGAGGGAGATAAAACAGGATATAGGGGAGGTTTGATGTTAGCAAAATCTTTTAACACTTGTTGGAGCGGGGTCTGGGAGCTAGATGTTGATTGCCCCATTCTTAACTAAATGAGAGACTCTTTTTTTTTTTTTTTAAAGCAATTGGGGTTAAGTAACTTGCTCAAGGTTACACGGCTAGTCATTATTTATGTGTGGGTGCTCATTTTCTGAGGCCGGATCTGATCTCGGGTCATCCCAACTCCGAGGCCGGCGCTCTTACTCACTGCGCCACCTAGCCGCCCCTAAATGAGAGACTCTTGCAGTGAAATTGGTTAAGCCCCGCAGGTAGAAGACAGTGGACTGACAAAAAGTAGAACACAATATACACAGAGCAAAAACAGACAGTGACAAGGCAGAAGCAAAGTTCCCCAGGGAGCATTTCAGGAAGAACTGAGAGTGAAAGAAAAGAAATAAACAGGCTCCCACAGAAACAGGCTCCCACACCCGGCGTCCCGGGGTGGAGCAGTGAAGACGGGTTGTGCCTCGTCAGGCCCCATACAGTCACACACCAGAAGAGTACTCACCAGAACAGATACAGAACGCGCTTCAGAGAGAATTTGGCGGGTTCGACGTTCATCAAAAGGCACCGTCAGAGAGGGGGGCCGATATAAGCAAATCGGTGGCCTCCCCCACCCTCTATCAGCTCCTCTGGGCGAAGCCGAAACCCCGGTCACGGCGAGGCTAACAAGCGACTAGTCAACTCAGGACCTTGGTCCGCTCGTCACAGGGACGGCCCTCCAGAGTGTCACTGAGGACTAACATGGCGTCGGTGGACCTCCAAGTGAAATGGACACTTGGACAGAATCACCAGGCCAAGACCATCAGTAATCGAATTCAGGAAGCGTTTATTAGCTGGCCAGCGGCAGTCCTAGGGACAAAGTCCTAGTAGCTGCCAGTCCTGGTAATTTTATCTCAGATTCTCTTTTGCATGTATTTTTTTTCCCAAATGCTTTATTAACTTCTGGTTTACATCATTCATTTCCACCAGATTTTGAGTTACAATGTTTTCCCCATTTTCCCCTACCCACCACCCCAGAATAGCAGTCCCACAGGATATCCCCTCATCCCATCTGCTCTCTACCATATCTTCTCCCATACCCACTTTGACTTTTTCAGTAGGGCAAGGAGAATCTCTGTGCCCCAATGCCTGTGAAAAGGGAAAGGTGATAAGGAGGGGAGGAGGGTAAGAGGTTCTGCCAGGGACCCTGATCACTATCAGTGACCAGAAACCCTGCCATTCAGTCTGGAAGGAATTCACCAGGCTCAAGCAAACTTTGAAGTCAAAATTGTAAAGTTTATTGTTACGCTGCACAAGGACAGCGGGCTAGGATTCTTAGGGAACCTACAAACTTGCAGAAATCACAGGCATAGTTTTAAGGTGTCAATTATGATAACTAGGTGAGTAAGGGTGGGATCAGGGAGGAGTTAAGGAGTGATCAGTGCTCAAAAGACCATACACTTTCAATATCAACTGCACAGGTGTATTGCCCATGATTCACTGGGAAATAGCTCAAGGGGGGGCTAGCTGGAGGTGTGGTTTCAGGCCTGACATGTCACTAAAGAGTGCCCAGTCTGTCACCCACCAAGGTCATCAGAGACAGTGTGGCTATATAATTGACTAAGGAGTTACCCTATAGATAAGGTATTGAAGAATTTATGGTACAGCTGGCCACTCTAACTAAGGGAGATAACATTTAGTGAAGGATTCATAGATCAAGCAGAGACAAACAGGTCATGAGTTGTTGCTGGGCAGAGTGCTGGACACTCTAACTAAGGGAGATAACATTTAGATAACTTATTGTTTCAAGCAGAGATAAACAGGTCATGAGTTGTTGCTGGGCAGAGTGCTGGAAGGGGGAAGGGGCAGAGTTAATGCTTTGAGACTGGGGGGGGAGTGTGACTTTTATAGACTGCTTTTACAAATTGATTTTACAGACATAGATCCCAAAGCACCCCACTTACAAACTGATGTTACAGATTGATATTACAGGCATATATACATCCCAAGTACCCCATCACCTGTATATATTATTTCCCAATTATATGTAAAATAGTATTAATAGTAGTATTTATATATTTTTTAAACATTTGATTTTAAAACTTTGAATTCCAGATTCATTCCCTTCCTCCCTTGTCACCCACCCTTACTGGGAAGATAAGCAATTCAGTATATGTTGTACATGTGTAGCTATGCAAAACATTATCATAGTAGATATATTGTAGAAGACTAACTATATGTCCCTCCCTCCTATCCCACCTCCCACTTGGTATATTCCCTACTTTGATCCTGTCCCTTTTCAAAAGTGTGTGCTTCTAACTCCCCTCCCCCCCCCCAGGCTTCTCTCCCTTCCATCATCCCCCCTCTCATTCCTTTCCCCCCTACTCTCCTGTAGGGTGAGATATCCTATTTAGTGTGTATTTCATTCTCGCCCTGAACCAAATTCAATAAGAACAATGTTTTGCTTTGCATGTATTCTTTCTTTTAGTATAGGACTTCATCATTACCTCCCCTGGACTATCACATTAACTTCAGTTTTTTAAATGAGGAATATTAGATTCACAAAATTGTCAAAGATTTGATTAGTATGTCAGTACCAACACTTAAATTGAAATCTTCTGACTCCCAAGACCAAGGTCGAACTGAAAAAAAAAAATAGGCTAAATCTCAGGGATTGCATGTATGGGGGGATTTTCCTAAATAAAAGTTTCGAGGCTTTGGCTGCTTGTTACTTGTTGATATCATCTTGCCATTTCCGGTTTGAGAAGCATGGGGGAACCTGTTTCTGAAATCACAAAGAAGAAATAAAAATACACCGTTGTGAAACCTTGAACAACTCTATTTCTTCTTGCCCTTTCAGGTGTGAGCAGCACAATAGTCCCCAAATATTGGCCTGGATTTGGCTTCTGATGCTGGAGAAATGGCTAGAATGGGACCTGGAAAGGATCTTCTTTACAACTCAAAATAGCCCCTAAGGTGGAGATTAAGGATAAGGTGTTAGTAGTGGAATACTTAGGTTTTCTATTGTGGGTGATTTCTTTTCATCTGACATTTGCCAAAGTTCACATAACAGTGCTTCATTGAATAGAGCCTCTTAGAGGCTGAGTGTGGACCACTATTGAATACAAAGATGGGTGTAAAAGAGAAGATAGACAAAAGGTCCTAGTCTTCATAAAGTTAAACTACACTTAGTTATTGATTATATATGATAATGGGAGACTATGTAAATAATTGAAATCCAGAAATATTTTTAAAACTTCATTGTAATATTATGGCTTAGGATTGAGTTTACCATCAGCATGCATGTGCATGCATTTGTGCAATTAAAAGAAAATTAACCATATTAAGGGTGCAAATAGGGTTTTTAAAAATCTAATTATGAGAACAATTTTTTTCTTCCCTTTAGAAACAGTAAATTACCTAGTAAATTGGTCAGAACACATTTCTTGGCATTACTCTGAGGCAATACTGATTAATATTTGTTAGCTTTTATTTGAATGACTGTGTACATTAAAAGTTTTTTGTAAGCGTACATTTATAGTCCAAGTCTTCTCATCAGACCACATTCTTTTCTTCATTCCAAATTGCTTTTTACTCTGGTTTTATTGTCACCAGAGACCAAATCTTTTCAGCAGAGATCCCCAAAATCAATCAAGAAGGGTCACTTAAATTGACCTCTTCTCCTTGCCTCTACCATCTGCCTGGGGAAAGTATTAATGTGCAACATAATGACCAAAATCAAGTAAGAAAAAGGAGACACACAGGGTTCCTTCATGAGCTTTTAGTTTATGAGATTATATTGAGTAAATTATATTTAGCATTTATATTTATAATTTATTATTATATTTATATAAATATATAATTATAATTGAATATATTTAAAATTATATTTGGTAAATGAGATCATAGTTTATTTTCAGATTTATGGAAGTAGTTTGAAATAAATTGTTTAACAATCTCTGAAGAGGAAAAGTTTATTGTTCCCAATTAGGGCTCTTTCTGTCTTAAACTTTGAATTTCTTGAGCCAAGTGAACTCTTCCCTCTCATTTGCTTGCTTTATGAATAGTTGCTCAACTGGATCAGGAGTTTTCTGGTATCAGGGATTTCATTATCCCCAGTCACTCCTTCCCTGCCCTATCTTTTTCCTCCATTTCATAGCACAGACTGAGCATGGCTTTTGTCTTGGTTTCTCCAGGATTAAAGTAAATAGTTTTGCCCCTCAAAATCACAGTAACACTTTTTTAAAAGCAGCTTCAAAAATGTGAGGGGTCTTCTGGGAGCTTATTAAACTTAGCCTAAAAGCCACATGGAACCTACAATATTAACCTCTGACTTTTATTAGCAAGGTGCTTCAGAACGACACAAAAAAGTCATGCTTTCTTCTAGACTGCTTGCTGTTTGGTTCTGTTTCTAAACTCCCTCACTTCTGGTAAAAGATTCCTTTTTGATTTTGATAATGTAACCTTTGCTTTGTTCCATTTTTGCTCTTCTCCCTTTCATTTTGTTGTGATTTTTCTAGGTATTGTTTCAGGGTGGGTCTTGTACTCAAGATGGTTAGCTTTGGTGTTTTAGATAGAATAAATAAATCCTTGACTGTTGAAGAAAAATATGAATATGAAATCTTTTTGTGAATGTGTGGATAATGATTGTCAAGTAATGAATAAAATAAATGTTAGTCAGCTTGGCTTTAGAATTCTAAATGGAAGCCCTAACCTGTTCCTGTCAATTAAGAATATGCTGCCTGGGTAATTTACTTATTTCTCACAGACCCTAGCAACATGATTTCTCTTCCTTCAACTCTCATAGTCTTCCGTTCTTTACTCCCTCCTGAAAAGACCATGACACACAAATTAATGAAAATGTCATAAAATATATATGGAACTATCACATTAAAATATTAATGGAAACAGTGCATAAGTTTAGAAGATTTGCAAGACATAAAATCAATCTACCAACATCATCTGCATTCTTATTCACTAGTTAAGAAGATCAAGAAGGACTAAATAAAGTAGAAATCCCATTTACAATAAAATGAAGCCCATCAAATATGTAGGAATTAACCTACTTAGGATACTTAGGATCCCTGTTATAAAGGCTATAAAAGTAGAGTGACCAAAATAGAGGAGGACCTAAATAATTGGAGGGATATTTGGTATTAATAAGATAGGTTAATAAGACAAATTGGCCCAAATGAATTTATACATTTAATCCAATCAAATTATTGATTTTTCTTTATAGAATGAGATACAAATTATATTGCAGTTTACATAGAAAAAACAAAGAGCCAAGAATATATATGGGCACATTGAAAAGTTGGGGAAGGTAGTCTTGCACTTTCAGGTTTTAAAATATAATAAAAAGAGGTTATCATCAAAATTGGTATTAGGCAAAAAATTGAAAATACACCAGCTATCTGAACAAATGCATGCAGAAATTAGTGTTTGATAAACCTGTAGGAAGTGAAAACTAGGGGAATAATTCATTAGTTTATTTATGAGTTTAAGAAAATTTCTTGCCAGTTTTGGAAAGGGATTTAGAACCTTACCTTACATGATATTCCCTTGGTGAAATCCAGCAGGATGATGGACTTACACTTTATATATATATATATAAAGTTGGAAGAAACTGGAATAGTTATCTCATTTGTAAAAAGAGGGAAAATATTTTTCTATGCAACAAACAGAAGGGATGATTAGCACTACTTTGTTAAAATAATGAGAGATTAGGGGAAATATTTAAAACAGATGTGATGGATTAAAAAAACTTGACATTTAACATATGTAGGGAGCTGCTTATAATGTCCTGTGGTAACTTTCACTCCACAATGGGTAAATGATCAAAGGATAAGGAAAGAGAATGAGATCATTTTCAGAAAAAAGAGAAAAAAAAGCTTGTTAAGAATGACTTCGAAAACCTTCAGTTTCACTAATAATCAAAGAGATGCATATTAAAATAATTTTGAAGTACCACTTCATACCCATCAGACTTGTGAAAAAATAATGAAAGGCAGTGGAGCTTAGTATTGGTAGGGTTGTAGAAGAAAAAGCCATAGTTGAGCAGTATGAAGTAACAACTACAGCAATAATCATCCCCTTTCATGCAGCAATTTCATTTTTGGGAATATACTCTGAAAGTATTTAAATTTAAAAAAAAAGAACAATTTTGAGGGTGCAGCTAGGTGGCACAGTGAGTAGAGCACTGGCCCTGGGGTCAGAAGGACCTGAGTTCAGATCCAGCCTCAGACACTTAATACACACAAACAAAAACCTAGCCATGTGACCTTGGGCAAGTTACTTAACCCTAATTGCCCTCCAAAAAGCAAAAAATAAAAAACAAAAAACAAAACCCTGTTCCAAGAGTATCAAATAAGTTTAAAATGTAGTTGTAATAAGCTGGAAGTAACCCAAATGTCCAAAAATAGGGAGATGATTAAATAATTTATATTAAATTAATGGAATAGAATACCATTTATTCAACAACCATTTAAATTTAATGCCATTGAGACTGAAGAGTAGGAAGGATGCAAAGAAAATTGCTTTGCAACAGATTTTTCTGGCAAAGATCTAATATCCAACATATATAAAAAATGGCTTCAAATATATAAGAAGATCCATTCCCCAATAGAGAAATGGTCAAAGGATATGAGCAGGCAATTCCCAAAGGAATAAATTCAAGCTATCAAAATGCAAATTAAAACAACTCTGAAGTTCCACCTCATACCTTTTCAGATTGTCAAAGTTGACAAAATAACAATTCTTGAAGGAATGGCCAAGAATACAAGCATACTAATGCATTATTGGTAGAGTTGTAAATGGGTTCATCCATTCTGGAAAGCTATTTAGAATTATTCCTCAAACGTGGCTAAACTGTACATATATCCTTTTATTCAGAGATAACCCCTATTAAGCCTATACCCCAAGGGAATCAAAGAAAGAAGAAAGGAACCCCTATTTTCTAAAATATTTCATTTGGGTAATAATTGAACAAATTATGGTAATGAATGGAATGGAATGGAATATTATTGTACCATGAAGAATAATGAAAGGGAGGGATGGTGTCAGACACATCCGGGAAGACTTGGATTAGCTAATACAGGGTAAAGTGAACAGAACAGAATAATTTATATAGTAACAACATCTTAAAGAAAAACAGTTTTGAAAACCATTAAATCCCTGATGCAGGGACAAAAACCAAGATTTCAAATGACCAGTGATGACACCCTACCCACCTCCCGACAGAGAGAATGTTGTGTTCAGTGCAGAATGAAATGTTAATTTTCAGATGTGTTCAATGTAGAGATTTGGTTTGCTTCATATCTAATGATGCATATCTGGCGGGAGGGATGGAGTGATACCAAAAAGGGTGATGCAGTTACCAGAATGAAAGAGAAAGAAAAGCAATAAAAGGTCATTGTAGCATTTTAAAAAGATGCATAGGAGAGAATAATATTTCAGTAGAAATGGACAAGCTACATAGTTTTGAAAATATGTTGAATTAATCATATACTTAAAAATTAAAGTAAGTTAGTCATATTACACATACAGACATACCTTCATACACTCTTTTTTTGTTCTTTGCATATGAAAATGGTCAACTTATTGACCAAATTGTCAACTTATTATTTGGAATTAAGATCAGAATTTTAAATAAATCTGGAAAAACCCTCATGAAATAATGCAAATGAAAAAAAAAACTTTAAAACTAGAAGAAAGGCTATGCATTAACTACAATCAAGTAAGCTAAGTAAATGAAAATGAATGTACAAAGAATTTTGGTGGGCATTCTGACAGTGACTGAATACTTTAATTGCTAACCAAGTATAAGTGGTTTTAGTCATGTTCAGTATTAAGTTTTAAATGATATATTTAACAATGAAAAAGGAAATAGGATTATGTGTGAAGAGTTTTTGCCTTTTATCCCTTTATATTTTAAATGGAAAGTAGGTAAATCCAGCATCCTTCCTCACGTTGGCAGGTGCTTCCTACTTTTGGTTGGGATACCCTTCATATTGTTTCTTATTTAAAAGAGCTATAACAGATGTCATCAGGGCTTTGATATGTGGCATTATCTTTTAATTGTCTGTGGACCAACCTCAGACCACAGATTTGTTCTTATTGGTCCATATGGATAAGGAGTTTAATTTTTGAACTGAAAAAGGTTGTGAAACTTAAAGGTTAAGGAACTATGCCTCTAGGTTAAATGTAATTGTGAAATGAGAAGATACAACTTCTTTTATTTTTCTAAGTGGACCTCTGGTTTCACTGATGGAGGTAGTATCTTGTGAGGAGCTCTGCCAGTGGGGATGGCCATCTTCTTGAAAACTTGTGGATTTAGAGTTTCCTGAGGTACTGAGAAATTAAGGGACTTGTCCAGGACTACAGAGCTAGTATGAGGCCAGTTCACATTGCTTCTTACAACTTAATATAAAATCACCCTTTCTTGAATACTGAAAAATTAGTATCTAGCACTTCCTTAAGCCTTTGATATTCTTAGAGAATAATTCACATATCCACTTCTCATCATCAGCAGCAAAGAAATTCCAACATAAAGGGAGTCATATGAAATGTTTAAAACAGATTATTGTGGCCTTTTGTCTCATCCACTCAAGTTAGAAGTATGGTGGGGATTTGGGCATAAGATTGGCTGCCCTTAAGCATTTATTAAGTATCTCTCTGTTCCAGGCACTGTGCTAGGATCTCGGTATACACTGACAAAAGTGGAAGCATTTTTTTGCCCCCATGTGGCTTAGAGTCTAACTGGGAGATGCCACATATACATGCATGGGTAGATAAAAGATAATTTTGTGGGGTAACTACCAGTTAGTTTCCAAGGATATTCAGAAAAGCCTTCATATAGATAGTAGTACTTAATCCCTGAAGGAAACCAGAGACTCTCAGAGATGAAGATGAAGAGGAAGGAAAACCATTATAGGCATGGGAGATGGCCAGTGCCAAGGTGAGAGATGCAGGGTTGTATAGAAAGAACTTTAAGAAGACCATTCTGGAAGGACTGGGAAGTTTGTGAGATGTAGGTTGGGGTCAGATTTTAAATGCCAAACCAAGGAGTGTATATTTGAGCCTAGAAGCAAAATAAAGCTGCTGGAGTTTGAGTAGAAGAGTAACATGGTCTACACTTAAGGAAGACCATTTTGACAACTGTGTGGAGGAGGAAATGAAGAGGGGAGAGACTTGAGGCAGGGAGACCAAATAGGACGCTACTACAGGAGTCTAGGAAATCAATAATCACTTATTAAGGACCTAGTATATGCCAGGCACTGTGCTAGTGGTTGGATACATAAAGGGGCAAAAGAAGGTCCTCATCCTCATTGAGCTCATACTCTAATAAGGGAAACAAGCAATACATACAAACAAGCTATACACAGGAAAAATAAAAGAGAGAAGGCATTAGAATTAAGAAGGGCTTGAAAAGGCTTCCTGTGGAAAGTGACATTTTAGTTGGGAGGTAAAGATGAGAAAGGATGGGCTGTTTGAGAGGTGTTTGATAGGTATTTTGAAAGCAGCAAGGAAGGGATCAGTAGCACATAGAGAATGAATATTAGAGATAGAGAAGGAATGATAGTGAAATATGATGGAGAGGACATTAGGGGATGAGATCAATTAATCAACAGGCCTTTGTGAAGTATCTATGACGTGCTAGGCACTATGCTAGGTGCTGGGTATATGAAGATGAAACAATCCCTGCTTTCTGTCAAGAATACACATGGGAGTGAGAGCATTGATGAGGACAAGAAGAGATTGGGATAAAGGAGGAGAGAATGGAGGGATGATGTTAAGGGGCTTTGAGATAAAGACAGGGGGTGGTGTAATTTTCTTCCAGAGAGGAATTCAGTATTGCTGGGACTGAGAGAGTAAAGAGGAAGTAGGGATTTATTAATCATAGGGAAAAGTCCAGGAAGAGTCTTCACAGTTTGTATTGGGCCTCACCTTTGTGGGATGGGGATGGTCTAACTTTACTAGACCTCTGCTGAATTACCATGAGATCTGGCTATGCCCATTCACCCTGCCGCAACTTGTTTAGCTGTTCTTCAGGTGATGAGTGTCACTTTATTTTCCAGTTTTTTCCTCCAGCTATAGTATCAGGAAAAGTTACGATATTAATATTTTTATACAACATAGGTCCTTTTTCCCTTTTTCTTGTATTACAGGTTTCTTTCCCCATGCCATTCTAAGTTATTAAAATTGTTCCCTTTGCTAATGTGCTGACTTTCAAGATAGTGACTGCACAGTGTTCTTTCCCCTCCCATGCCAGTCTAGATTTGATTTAATTTAGCAAACTTTTTTAGTCACCTGTTGCATGCAGGGCACCTTGCTGGGCTCTGGGGATGCCAAAACAGGAAGGAGACACTCTCTGCCCTTCAAGGACCTCAAGTTCCATTGGAGGTTGAGACATATCTGTCAAAGTATTCTAGGCATCCTCCCAGAGCTTATAGCTCTTTATTTCACCTACTTTCTCTACTGCTTATAGATGGGTTAGACTGGTTGTCAGAAGACAAAGGGAAATAGGTGGTCACATTATATGATTAGGGGCACCACAATCCCATGAGCCATTCCTGAGTCTATAAAAATGATTATTGACCTACTATGTATCTTGCACTATACTAAATTATGCAACATACGAGAAAAGTAGAAAACATGGTCACTATCCCTAAGGAACTAAGTCTGGTTGGAGAGACAAAGCAATATACCTTGAGATCTTAGGTGCTAAATCATATGATACTCATTTTAAGTGCTGTTGTTTATAGAAAGGAGGGGTCCTATATGAATGAAAGCACAGGGCCAGTCCTTATCTCAAATAATGCAGGGTATGTTGGGTTGGGGAAAGACTGGAAGCAGGAAAGGCAACTAGGATGTTGTTAGAGAAATGAGGTGATGAGGCCCTTGTGGCTGTAAATGGAGAGGAACGGATGACTCCAGAGTCATTTTGAAAGAGGGAACAGGTTTTGGTAACAAATTCTATATTGGTCACGAAGGAAAGAGAAGAAAGCACAAAAGTGATAGCTTTTTAGGCATTTCTGACCAACTACTCTTCCCACAGGAGCTGTATGAGGCTATACCACAAGATGATATAGGGTCTTTGACTGACAGCATTAGGAAGGGAGAGAATTGGGCACCCCAGCTCAGCACAAAAGTGGTTTCCACCCTGTAAGACCTCCTGTGGCAGGCACCCTCACAGGCACAGGTCCTGCTGGATCTCTTGCTTGGAGAGGACAATGACATAGGAACCTGTGGCTGGCCTTTGTAGAAACTATTGATCAACTTTATTCAGAAAGCACTGAAGTTTCTAAAGGGTCCCAGTCCAGTCACCCCTGGGGTACTTGATGCCATCTATGGGACTCTGCGTATACTATGCTGCCCTGCAGAACCCCTTGGGGTTGAATGGCATCTCCTGTGTGAGGAGCTACTTAGAGCTTGTGAAACTGAAGATGGTCCCTGTCAAGAGGAGCAAGTATTGGGGTGCCTGATAAGGAGATCTAGATGGAGCCTGGCTGCTGTATATGGCAATATCTACGCAGAACAGGTGAAGGAAAAGCCATTGGTTTCTAAAACACTGGGAAAAGGTAAGTTTTTTCTCTTCTCCACCCTAACTGTATCCAGAGATCAAAGCTTTTCCTATGCTAAATTCTGGTATGCTAACTTCTTTTGGGTTCATATCCTCCAGACTATGGAATCTGGCAAGAAAAACTATGTAGTAATGGAGATTAGGGATGTTGGGTATTGGTTAATAAATGAAGATGGCAGTAGGAGACAGATTAAGTTATTAGCAATAAGAAAGAAGGATTTTTTTTATAACAAATTGAGAAATGGGAAAGTTATGGAAAGTTGTGAAGTGACAAACTCTTGTATCAGTTATTTAAAAGTGGGGTTAATCATAGGAATTGAGATCGTGCTTTTTCCTCAGTAACTCCTGCTGTATTGTTGATTTCTAGTTCCATCTCAACATCTAGATCCTGAGAAGGCAATGCTGACACTGTTCTCTAATCCTAATACAACCCAGACTTGGAAGATGGCCTATTTTTACCACTTGAGTAGCCACAAACATCTTCTGGAGCAGATCCTGGTATGAGGAAGTCGGATTATTCTGTAATTCAAAGAGAATCACAGAATTTAGCATTGTTGGTCTAAGCCATGCCCAAGGAATCCCCCTTTATATCATCTCTGGTATTCAGACTCTGTCTGAAGACTTCAAAGTAAGGAAAAACTTCATTACCTCCCAGTTCGGCCATTCTACTTTTAGACAGCTCTAGTCGTCAGAAAGTCTGACAAGTCATCCAGCCTAGATTGGTGTCTTCCCATCCACTACTTTTTTCTGCTCTTGAGAACTGAACAGAACAATTCTCATTCCTCCTCTATTTACAGCCCTTCAAATGCCTGTAGACAGTCATCATGTGCCCCAAGAGTCTTTTTTTTCTCTAGGCCAAACATGCCCTTTTTTTTAACAGGAGTCTATATGACATAGGCATGAGAGCTTTGGTTGTTCTCTGTGTATTCTCTGAATACCAGCCTAACATTCCAAAACTGAGCTCAGCAGTGCAGATAGGGTCTGACAAGGACAGAGTACAGAAGGACTCTTTACTTCCTTGTTCCTGGAAGCAAATGCCTCTCTTGAGGTAGTCCCAGGTTGTCTGATTACTAGCCTGCACCACACTGCTGACTGGTATTTTTGAGTTTGTAGTCCATTAAAGCCCCCAGACCGTTTTCAGACAAACTACTTTCAAACCATATTCCCCCATCATGTACTTTTAAAGTTAATTTTTTGAACCCAAGTATAAGTCCCCTGCTCCTATCAAATTTTATCTAATTAGATTCAATCCAGTGCTCTTGCTCTAGGGCTACTATCACATAGAAGCTGCTTCAAGTAGTACCTGAACAACAGTCTGGGATGACTGTCCTAGGGTATCCATCCACCAGAGCTTAGTTATGACCCAATTCTAAGTCCTAAGAAAGATGCCATATTTTTGCTTACTGATTCTATCATCCATAATGTTAGCTACAAGATTTCCTGACTTTGTATCATTAAATTTGATGAGTGTGCCCTCTGTGCCTTTATCCAAGTCATTGTTAAAAATGTTAAACAACACATATCCCTAGGGCACTCTGGCCCTGGAGATGTCCTGCCTAGTGAAATTGAACTATTAATGGAATGACTACTATGAATTTGTCCCTTTAAGCAGTTATGTCCACATTTCTCAATCTTCTACACATAGTTTGAACTACTTTATCAAATGTTGAACTACTTTGTCAAGTTTTTTGTTAAAAAAAAAACTAGGCAAACTATGTTTATGCATTCTTCTCACCTAAAAGTTTAGTAATCCTGTGGGGGAAAAAAATAAGGTTAGTCTAGCACAGGGGAATCTGTGGCCCTCTAGGTCTTCAAGTTTGACCCTTTGACTGTATCCAAACTTCCCAGAACAACAAAAGGATTTGTTCCATAAAACTTGGACCCAGTCACAAGACCACACATGACCTCATCGAGGCCTCAGGTTCCCCACCCCTGGTCTAGCATGACTTATTTATTGCTTGATGAAGTCACACTTTCTCTTTGTAATCTCTGCTTTGCATATGTTCACTGACTGGTTTCTAAAATGATCCATTCCAGAATTTTCTGAAGAATTCAGACTTATTGGCCTGTAATTTTTAGACTTTATTCTCTTCCCTTTTTTGTCCACATTTTAATTACCTCTCCTAATTTTTCACAGCTTTTCAGCTATTACTGACAGTGGCTTGCTAGCCTCTCACATTTAGCCATTCTCTCTCTCTCTCTCTTTTTTTTTTTTTTTTTTTTGCTTTTTTGAGGGGCAAGGGCAGGGCAATTGGGGTTAAGTGACTTGCTCAAGGTCACATGGATAGTAAATGTCTGAGGTCGGATCTGAACTCAGGTCCTCCTGACTCCAGGCCTGGTGCTCTGTTTACTGGGCCACCTAGCCGCCCCCAGCAGTTTATCTGGGCCAGGTGACTTAAAAGCAACAAAGATGACTAAGTGCTCTCTTAATAGAATCTTACTTACTTACTTACTTTGGATATCAACTTCCTTTATCAGCCCTCTGTCAGCTATTGTTTTGTCATTTCCAGTCCACAGATCATTCTTCTGGACAGAGAAAACAAAAGCAAAGTAAACATTGATCCACTCAAAGTCCTCTCTTTGGTCATTTATACTCCCTCCACTCCAAGTAGCAGTCCTATCTTTTCTTAAAATCCCTTTTTGGTGTCTATAGCTCCCTTTCTCAGCCTCAGCTCATTCTGGACTTTAGTATTTCTTTTTTTTTTTTTAATTTATTTATTTATTTTTAAGTTTAATCTGCATTATTAACATTTTTTATTTTTTTATTTTTTTTTTATTTAAACAAATGTTTTATTAACTTCTGTTTTACATCATTCATTTCCGCCAGATTTTGAGTTACAATCATTTTCCCCCCATTATTCCCCTACCCAACCTCCCAGAATAGCAGTCCCACAAGATATCGCTTCCTCCAATCTGCTCTCTCCCATACCTTCTCCCATACCCCCATCGACTTTTCCATTAGAGGAAGATGAATCTTTGTGTCCCAATGCCTGCACATCTTATCTCCCAATTATAGGCAAAAGAGTATTAATAATAGTATTTATATATATTTGAAACATCTAATGTTACGACCTCAAATTTCAGATCCATTTCCTTCCTCCCTTGTCACCCATTCCTTCTTGGGAGATAAGTAATTCAGTATATGTTGTACATGTCTAGCTATGCAAAACATTATCATAGTAGATATATTGTACAAGGCTGCTTATAATTCCCTCCCACTCATCCCACCCCCCACCTGGTCCATTCCCTACATGATCCTGTCCCTCTTCTATAGTGGGTACTTCCAACCTCCCCTCACCCCAAGGATGCCCTCCCATCCATCATCCCTCCTCTCATCCCCCTTCCCCCTATCCTGCTGCAGGTTGAGATATCCCATTTAGTATGTATGTCATTTTCTCCCTGAACCAAATTCAATGTGAATGTGGTTTTGCCTTTTAGCCTTCCTTATTCTCCCCCTCCTTTGCAACCACTTCCCCTTGCTTCTTCTACATGAGATAGTTTACCCTACCCTGTCTCTCCCCATCTCCTCTTGCCACTTTCCTCTCTCACCTCATAATTTCATCCCTTGAGTATTCTCCCTTCCCAACAAATTCAACCTATGCCCTCTATCCATATATAACTGTAACCATATACACACACATTCACATATGTATTCATATGACCACACCCCCTTCTTCCATTATTTTCATAGTGAGAAAGATATCATCAGTCACAGATATTACTTTTCCATATAGGAATGTAAATAGTTCAACTTTGATAAGTTCCTTTTGATTTCTTTTCCCTGATTACCTTCTCAGGCATCTCTTACTTCTTGCATCTGGATGTCAAATTTTCTATTCAACTCTGGTTTTTTCCTCAAGAATGCTTGAAAGTCCTCTATTCCACTGAATGACCATATTTTCCCCTGAAACAAAATACTCAGTTTTGCTGGGTAGGTGACCCTTGGGTTCATTCCCAGTTCTTTTGCCCTCTGGAATATCATATTCCATGCCCTTCATTCCCTCAGTGTAGAAGCTGCCAGGTCCTGGGCTATTCTGATTGTGTTTCCACAATATTGAAATTGTTTCTTCCTGGCCTCTTGTAGTATTTTCTCCTTGATCTGGGGATTCTGGAACTTGGCTATAATATTTCTGGGAGTTTTCTTTTTGGGATCTTTTTCAGGAGGTGATCGGTGGATTCTTTCAACCTCTATTTTGCCCTCTGGATCTAAAACATCAGGGCAGTTTTCCTTGAGAATTTCTTGAAGGGTGATTTCTAGGTTCTTTCCTTGATCATGGCTTTCAGGTAGTCCAATAATTTTTAAATTGTCTCTCCTGGATCTATTCTCCAGGTCAGTGGTTTTTCCCATGAGATATTTCACATTGCCTTCTAATCTTTCGTTTGTTTGGATCTGCTTAACAGCATCTTGATTTCTCATAAAGTCACTAGCTTCCATTTGCTCCAGTCTAACTCTGAAGGAATGAATCTCCTCAGTGAACTTTTGAGATTCTTTTTCCATCTGGCAAATTCGACTTTTTAAGGCATTCTTCTCCTCATTGCCCTTTTGGGCCTCCTTTGCCATTTGAGTTAGTCTATTTTTTAAGGTGTTGTTTTCCTCAGTCAGGCTGTTGACCCTCATTTCATACTTTTCCTGCATCCTTCTCATTTCTCTTTCCAATTTTTCCTCCACTTCTCTTATTTGATTTTTAAAGTCCTTCTTAAGGTCCTCTATGGCCTGCAACCCGCTCATGTTTTCCCCTGGGGCTTTTGGAGCAGGACTTCTGACCTCACAGTCCTTTTCCCGCTCTATGCCCCCAAAATAGGAGTCTAGGGTTGCATTCTTCTGTTTCCTTTGCCTTGGCATGTTGCCACTTAATTGCTTGACTTTTGGGCTTGTTGCCACACTATGGCTTTAAGGCCAGCTAGAGGAATTTTCGTCCCGAACGTGTGGGGGGCAACTTCCGTTTCTGGCAAGCTGTAAACCCACCGACAACTTCCACCCTAGATCACAATCCAGATCCAGGGAGGTTAAAGCAAGAGCGATTACCCCCCAAGACTGATCGCTGGATCTCCCCACGATTTGTAGGCTGGGAGCCCGAGCTGCCTCTGAAAACTACAAAATGGCGTGTCTCCTCAGCGGCTTCTAGCCCCCAGGGGAGGGAGCTGATGCATTCCCCAAATACAGGTCCCAAAGTCCATAGGACACTAACCTCTTACTTTGTCCTAGGCATGTCTATGTTGATAATTCTGGAGTCACCACAGCTGCTGGTGTTCTGGGGTCTTTCCAGCTGGCTGCTGGCCCTGCCACCCTGGGGCTAAAACCTCGGCTCACGCGGACCTGGGCTCGGCTCCGCTCCTGCGCTCTGCGCACTGCCGGCTCCCAGACCTCTGCGCTGGTCCTTCCTGCAGGGCTGCTGGGCTGTCCTCAGCGGGAGGTTAGCTTCTCTGTGTCATTCTATGGGTGCTGAGGCTCCAGAAGTTGTTCAGAGTCCTTTTTTACATAGTTTGTGGGGAATCTGGGGGCAGAGAGGCTTGGACGAGCTGTTTCTTCTCCGCCATCTTGGCTCCGCCCCCCTGGACTTTAGTATTTCTGACACTGTTTTCATAGGACTGTGCCACTCTTTTATTCATCTTCTTTTACATGCCTGTGTTTCCATCTTTTTTTTATGTCTTTTAAAAAATATAAGTTGGTTGGTCAGTTCCTTGTGCATCTATAGCTTACGCTTCAGAGAATTCCATTTTTCTTCTTCATTGGGATCGTTTCCCTTGGTCTTCAGAATTTTTCATTCTTGCTGGGCTACCTTTCCCTGTAGAATGGAGTCCTGTTCATCCTTTTCCTGAAGTTTTCCTGAGACCTAGGTTACATGAAAACTACACTCAACTTTTCTTTCCTTTAATCACAACCTCTGGGAAGGAGTAGTTACTTCCTCCAAGGATCCCACCATTTCCACCCCAACTCCTCCCAGTTAGTGAGAATTAGATCCAATATAGAATTTCCTCTTTTTGAGGAAGGATAAAATTATTATTATTATTAAATTTAAAATGTTATTAATGGAGATCAGGATGTTATTAGCTGTTCTCCTTTTGGCAGAGAGTTCTAAAAAGTATATAGATCACTTCTCCATGCCATGTCTATGATCTATTTCCTGAGCCCTTTCTGTTCAGATGGGTCTATGGCATACTAAATTGCTTATATTTCTTCTCCCATTGTCTAGATGTTCTCCACTATTTTTACCTACTCACATTCCTGGATGTCTTCACATGAGAATAACCTATTCATATACAGCACTTCTCTACCTCATTCTTCTTCCTCTTTACCTGTCCTGTATCTTTTAAATAAGACACTCCCCTCTATAGCCATATTCAAATAATGGACTTTATCTCATCAGTTTCAGTGATGCCTCAAGCCAGATTGGCTACCTTCTGTTAGAAAAACTAGTTCCTCTTGCTTATTGCTTAAACTTTGAGTATTTATAGGTAGTTGAGGGCATTGAGTTCACTACTGGATATGTTCTGGGATTTTATCTCCTACAATTTCTGAGTGTCTCATCTCCTATTCTTTCCATGCTATATGGCTTTGAAAATTGCATAAAGTGGAGGCTCACTTTAAGAAGTGTTGTGTAATTTGACCAGATGAGACTCTGGGCAGCCATCAAGAGCCCCCACCCCTGGCTTTGAAAACCCAGATGTTGATGCTTCCCTCTCTGGTAACTGTGATTTGGCATGGATATAATGGTTGGACAGTTTGGAAGCCTGTCTGCTTGATCTCTGTCTTGTAACTTCTGTCTGTATACCCTGAAGTTCAGGGTGCTAACCTTTTCCCCCTGAACTAGGTAAATGATATATGTTTGGTTGATTAAAGTAATTTTGTTAACCCATTTTGAGTTGCTTTCCTTTAGAAAAGCAGATCTAAGAGCCTGTGTTGGCTGCCACCCTGGGGATGTTGGGGTGCTTGCTGCTACAAATGGCAATGAGTATGGGATCTGCAGAGTAAAAGTATGGGGGCTGGGATAATTGTTTGTTTCCCAGCTGTGGTAGCTGTGACTCTGTGGAGCCATGGAGCAGGAGAGAAGAATGGACTCTGGATCTAAAGCATCAGGGCAATTTTCCTTGAGAATTTCTTGAAAGATGATTTCTAGGTTCTTTCTTTGATCATGGCTTTCAGGTAGTCCAATAATTTTTAAATTGTCTCTCCTGGATCTATTTTCCAGGTCAGTGGTTTTTCCCATGAGATATTTCACATTGCCTTCTAATCTTTCATTTGTTTGGATCTGCTTAACAGCATCTTGATTTCTCATAAAGTCATTAGCTTCCATTTGCTCCAGTCTAACTCTGAAGGAATGAATCTCCTCAGTGAACTTTTGAGATTCTTTTTCCATCTGGCAAATTCGACTTTTTAAGGCATTCTTCTCCTCATTGCCCTTTTGGGCCTCCTTTGCCATTTTAGTTAGTCTGTTTTTTAAGGTGTTGTTTTCCTCAGTCAGACTGTTGACCCTCATTTCATACATCTTTCTCATTTTTCTTCCCAATTTTTCCTCCACTTCTCTTATTTGATTTTTAATTTCCTTCTTAAGGTCCTCTATGGTCTGTAACCTGCTCATATTTTCCTTTGGGGCTTTTGGAGCAGGATTTCTGACCTCAGAATCCTCTGACTGTTCCATGCTTTGATCCTCTTTGCCCCAAAAATAGGAGTCTAAGGTTGCATTTTCTGTTTAATTTGTTTCCTTTGCCTTGGCATGTTGCCACTTAATTACTTGACTTTTGAGCTTGTTGCCACAGTATGGCTGAGCTGCCAGACAGGTGAACTTTCATCCCGAACATGTGGGGGGACAACTTCCATTTTTGGCAAGCTGGAAACCCACTCACGACCTCCAACCCAGATCACAATCCAGATCCAGGGAGGTTAAAGCAAGAGCTATTACCCCCCCCCCCCACCCCCCAGACTGATCACTGGATCTCCCTACAGTTTGCAGGCCAGGAGCTGGAGCTGCCTCTGAAAACTACAAAATGGCGTGTCTCCTCAGTGGCTTCTAGCCCCTAGGGGAGGAAGCCGATGCGTTCCCCAAATACTGGTCCCAAAGTCCATAGGGCACTAACCTCTCACTTTGTCCTAGGCATGTCTGTGTTGACCATTCTGTAATCGCCACAGGTGCTGGTATTCTGGGGTCCCTCCAGCTGGTTGCTGGCCCTGTTGCCCTGGGGCTAAAACTGTGGCCCCCACAAGCTCTGGAAAACCCATCAAGCACCCCAGGACCTCCACCTAGGACCTCCATCCGGATCCAAGCAAGAGTGATTACTCCTCAGACTGGTTGCTTGGTTGCCTTACAATGTGCTGGCCAGGAGCTCTGAAGCAGCCATGGAGGACTGGCTGCTTGACCTCAACTCATCTTCTTCTGTCCTTGAGGGCAGAGGCTGAATAGCATTCCCTGGTCTCAAAGTCCACTGACCTGTCACTTTGTCGTTGTCATTTATGGGTTGATAATCCTAGAAACTGCCACAACTGATGGTGGTGGCTTTTCAGCATGCTGTGAGACTAAAACCTCACTGTGCTGGACACTTCCTGCCAGGCTGTCTTCAGTGGGAGGTTAGTTTCTCTTTGTCAGTTTGTGGGTTTTTTATCTCTAAAGTTTGTGTAAGACATTTTTTTACAGTCATTTCCATTGGAAGAAGTGGGAGCATTTGCCCTGTGGCCTTCCTGTTTCTACTCTGCTCCCTGCATAAATAAGAAATTAAAATTTCTTATAGCTACCAGAATATAAAAAAAGCTGCAATTGTGTTCACTTTTTCTGGTGTAGCTTTGCAGAATGCACAGGGTTACACAGAGTAATGGTTTTGATGGAGAAATACTAAGAAATTGCTTTCTAGTTTTTAGTTGCTTTCTAGTTCACATATAATCACTCACTTGGGTGGAAACCTTGGGAGAAAATGTAAATGTCTTTTCTTTGATGAATTGTTGTCTAGGTGCTTGTGACATGTTCATCTTGGGTGGACAGATCCAATTACATGAGCAATGGATGTTGGTCTAAGTCGTTAGTAGTGTTCTGGTCATTTATTTATCTCACACTATTACTTTGTTTCCACAAAGGTCATGTGGCCAGAAGAGGAGAGGGCTACTTAACTGGTCCTAGCAATTTCAAAATATATTTAAGGGACCAGACTCAGGCAGGCTGAGTTCTGCTGCCCTTTAAGACTCATGTTAAAATATAACTCTTCTTTTTGGCTTTTAGTCATCAGTTCATTCCTCTGTAAATCCAAATAATCCCAGACCACCATATTTTCTATAAAATATGAGATGAAAAAAAGCACAAGAAAATTTTTTAATTCAGATTTATTGATAACAACTAACTTCAGAAGGCAAGAGAACATTAAAATATGAGTTGTTCATACATTATCTTTTACAGTTAACAAAGCTTTCCCTTCAAATTCCTTAAACAATTTAACAAATAATCGTTCAATGAATGAATGAACAATGAGGGGCCCTCTTTTGTTCTTTATTCATAATTGTTGCCTCGGTTTGTCTGAGCATGCCCAGTTTTCCTAGTTGGGAGATGCCCAACTTTGGAGCACGTGCTGTTTGTCTAGAAAGGAGGTTTCTGTTTCTGCTACCAAATGGCTGACTATGTCTTTAAACTGGCAAGGCAGAACTTTACCATTCTCTTTATGCTTCTCTCTTTCATTCATTATATCTTTATGTGTGTTCCTACAACATATACTGAACTGCTTATCTTCCCAGTAAGGGTGGGTGACAAGGGAGGAAGGGAATGAATCTGGAATTCAAAGTTTTAAAATAAAATGTTTAAAAATATATAAATACTATTATTAATACTATCTTACATATAATTGGGAAATAAGATATACAGGCATTGAGGCACAGAGATTCACTTTGCCCTACTGGAAAAGTCGATGGGGGTATGGGAGAAGATATGAGAGAGAGCAGATTGGATGAGGGGATATCCTGTGTGACTGCTATTCTGGGGTGGTGTGTAGGGGAAAATTGGGAAAAATTGCAACTCAAAATCTGGTGGAAATGAATGATATAAACGAGAAGTTATTAAAGCATTTGGCAAAACAAAAAAGAAATATGCTTATGAAAACTTAGTTAAATCTTTTTTTCCTTTTTCTTTCCTTCCTTTTCCCCTTCCTTCCTTCCTTCCTTCCTTCCTTCCTCCCTTCCTTCCTTCCTTCCTTCCTCCCTCCCTTCCTCCCTTCCTTCCTTCCTTCCTTCCTTCCTTCCTTCCTTCCTTCCTTCCTTTTCTCCCTCCCTTCTCTCTCTCCCTTTCTCCCATCCCTTTCTTTGTTCCTTTATTTTTTTCGTTCATACCACAATTTCTTCTGGCCTTATAGATGGTCTAAATTTCTTTGCATGTATGTAGGTCTATCTTTCTTTGTTTCTGTCTATCTATCTAACTAATTTCCATGGGAATAGACTGTGTAGCGTAATAGCATTTAGAACTAGAAGGGCCCTTAGATAATAATAGTGCTTTAAGGTTTACAGTGTTCTTTACAGTTATGTCACTTTATCCTCAGGAAAACCCTGGAAGTCAAGTTGCTATTATCATCCCCATTTTACAGAGATTGTGACTTACACAGTGTCACATAGTTAATAAGTATCTGAGGTTTGATTTGACCTCAGGTCTTCCTGACTGGAGTGTTCTATCCATTGCACTATCTAGCAGTCTAAAGATCATCTAGTGACCAGTCCATTCAATTTGCAGATGAGGAAACTGATTAAGCGACTTCCCTATGCTTACACAGCTTGGATTTGGAAAAACTAAGACAAGGAGACTCCAAGCTCAGGGTCCTTTTCCATTGTCCTTTCCAGTGCCTATTTCAAGCATCCTGGAGTAGAATGCAAACTGAAAAGAAAACTCAAGTCCCTCAAAGACCTTTACATTTGTTAGATGTGAAGATCCCCACAGAAAACTAATTATGGTTCATTGATTTATGATTTTAAAAACTCACAACATTCATTTAATAGCATATTTATGCTACAAACTTTGTTGAAAGTATACAGGCTCCCTTGAACAGATGCCTGGATACATTTCTTTCTTTACCAGTTGAATTCAATTACTGTGAACTTAGAATCATGGGGTCATGGATTTAGAGCTAGAAGTGGTCTCAGAAATCCTCCAGTCCAAACTCTTATTTTATAGTTCAGGAAATTGAATCCCGTAAGTACTGCAGTAGGAAAAATTTCAAGAGAAAGTGACTAGAAGATGAAATTCACCTACATTTAAAAGACTTATCCACCTTGAAGGGAGAAACCTTTTCCCTCAAACATCAACATTCATTGTTTTCATACCTGTACATTCAAGGCAAAGGTAAAATCTTAAAGATTTGGATTGTATACATTTTACCTAAGTCAGGTTGCACACTAAATCAGAAATGAAGGTTATTCAAGGACTTAGAATCATATATGACTTTTATATTTTGCCTATTGAATGAACTAGAAAGAATGGAGAATTCTCATGCCATGAAGTTGTGATACAGAATGTTTTATAAAAGAGAAGCAATATAAAAGCATAATTTTTTTTAAATCACTAGAGAATTATATGAACCCATAAGTAAAATATTATTTAAATTTCAAGAAATCACTGGTTAAAATGTAAAATTCTAACGGAAATATGTTTTACATGACAGCATATGTATAAACATATCAAACTGTCTAACATTTTCAGAAAGGGGAAAGGAGGGTGAAAAATTTGGAACTCAAAATCTTATAAAAATGAATGCTAAAATTTTTCTTGATATGTAATTGTGGGGGAAATTAGTATTTAAAGTAAAATGTTTTAAAATTCTACCAGCTCTGGGCAGATGTTTCATTAAACGTGAATATGGGTCCAATAATTCCAGGGAACAAGCTAAAAATTAGTGGATAAAAAAGATCGCTAATTACCTATGAATTCTTGGTTTACATCCATTCAGATGGCATAAGAAAAAGAGATTCGTTACATTAACAAGCCATTTAATCACCCTTCAACATTACTTGCCAAAAACCATTTAAACACTTATGTTATTGGTAAGTAGAGGAGAACAATGTGAACATACATGTAGCCATTTAAAAGTAACGAATGGCAACAAATTAAATTATTAAAAGAAATACTTTATTTCTGTTCACGAAGCTCAACAAAACTATACTTCTGAAACAGTCCATGAAACCCGGATGACTGCAAGGAAGTTTGATGATTTCTACAACAACAGGGTACTTTATCTTTGAAGACTGAACAAGTCTTCTATTTGGGAGGCTGCTTTAACAATTAATTTCTACAACAATCAAATAAGGTTTCTAATTATTGTTGGCACAACACCATCTATGCAGTTTCTAAAATTAAAACAGAAACTCTCTATCCATTGATGGAGATTTGAGTTCTGAATACGTGAAGTGTGGTATGCTATCTCATGCTGTCCTCCATCATTTCAGAGAATGGTCATAGATGCTGTAGGAGACCTAAAGAAATAAAATAGTCTTTGCCCTCAAGAGTCTTGTATGAATTGGGACAGACCTTTGATCCTTCACTACATTCATTCAACAAATTTGTCACTTATTATGCAGAACAATATGCTGTGCTCTGGGAGAGATAAAAATTTAGATAAGATCTAGTTTACAGTATAGAAGGGGAAAATATCAACACACCACACATGTGTTCATGGTCATAGATGGAGAGTTTTAAGGTCATTCAGTCTAAATCAAACTGACCTATTTGTGTCTTTTATATATGATGTTCCATCTCTCATCTCTGCCCAGGTGGTCCCTCCTGCCTGGAATGTCCTCCCTTTTCATCTCTATCTCTTAGAATCCATATGTTCCTTCAAAATCCAGTTAAAGTGTTACTCCCTACACAAAATCTTTCTTTGTCCCTGCAGCAAGGTCTTTTCTCCCTCAACTTATTTTGTTTTTACCTTTGTGAGACATAGCAAAGGGTTAATTTTCTGCAGGCCCTGGAATGAGGTAAGGAAACTTAAAGGAAACAACACTAGCCTTCTTTTCATTGGTTGCCCCCCAAATTTGGTGTGTGGATATGCAGAAGTAAAGGATTGAAGGATGTTTCTTTTTGATTGTAACTCTTTGTAAATTTGGCTGTCTCCAAATTTGGTGCATAATTAGGGACTGGAAAATACCATCCTCTAACAGGATACTAATTCACAAATAATTATGGTAATGAAGGATTGAGATTGTTTTGCATCAATTAGTTTGAGATTGTGAAGCCACCTCACTGACCAATGGTGAGACAGACAGGAGTGGGCCGGGTAGAATTAGGATAAAAGAAGCCAGTGAGCTTCCCCAATTTGCACTCCTGGCAATTTGCACTCCCTGGCTGAGGGCTGTGCCCTTTCTCATGAGAAAGAATAAAAGACTTTTTCTGATCTCCAACTTACACTATGATTTTGAAGATCTGGCAGTTGTTTCTATACCACACACCTTGTATATATTTTGAATTTACTTATATCTGTTCATGTTGCTTCCTTCATAGAATGTAAGTTCCTGGTGTGTAAGTACTCTTCTGTCTTGGTATCTCTAGTGCCTAGCACATGGTAGGGATTTTAAAATATGTTTTTTGGGGTGGCTAGGTGGAGCAGTGAATAGAGCACTGGCCCTGAAGTCAGGAGGATTTGAGTTCAAATCCGGCCTCAGACACTTGACACATTTATTAACTGTGAGACTTTGGGCAAGTCACTTAACCCCAATTGCCCTCCAAAAAAAAAAGGCAAAAAAATAAATTCTGGAGTTTTAGGTGCATTCCCACAAATGATTAATCTTAAAAAAAAGATAAATATTGGGTTATGTGCTACAAATCACACATCAAAACAGTCTCCTTTAAGAATGCTGAAAGTCTGAAGCTATCCCACCAAAGCCAGGCTTGGGTAAAAAAAAAAACTGGCTACATCAGGAATCTGACAAGGATTAATTCTCAAGAGTACCATTAAGGAGACCCAATGAAATAAAGCCAGAACCTTTACCTGAACTCTGGATTACCCTTAGCTCTTACTTTGATACCTGAACATAAAGGAAATAGAAGTTTACAACAAGTTATGTGTTAGTAAGGCAAGAACCTCTAATCAGAGGTTCTTAACCTGGGGTCCATAAACTTAAAAAAATATTTTGATAACTGTATTTTTTTTTTTTTTTTGCTTTTTGGAGGGCAATTGGGGTTGAGTAACTTGCCCAAGGTCACATGGCTAGGTTTTTGTTTGTGTGTGGTAAATGTCTGAGGCCGGATCAGAGCTCAGGTCCTTCTGACTCCAGGGCCGGGGCTCTACTCACTGAGCCACCTAGCCGCCCCCATTGATAACTGTATTTCAATATAACTGGTTTCCTTTGTAATCCTATGTATTATGTTCAATACATTAAAAATAATACTCTGAAGTGTCCATACGTTTCATCAGAGTTCCAAAGGGGCTATGATACAAAAAGATTAATTCCTATTCAAAACACTGAACCTATGGAAGAGAATAATTAGCAAGATGCTGATATGCCTGAGGGCAGAAGACTCCATGCTTTTTGAATGTTGGATACTTCAGGGCAGAATTATAACTAGGAAATTCTGTTCCTGGGGTGAATTAATTTGAGTGGAGGAGGAGCTCACCTATGTTTTCTCTCTTTAGCCAGTCATTTCTCTCAAATCACAGTATCATAGCTGACCTGGGTGTCTTCCACAGAAAAGCGTGGCTCAATTCCCCAGGCCTAGTATTGGCTTTATGCAGTTAGATAGCATCAGGAGCCAGAGGAGGGACAGCCCGTCCCTTAATGCAGTGTAGTTTATGCATCTGTGTTTTGGCTAAAGCCCCCTCCCTCCAGTCTTCCACATTTCCCCAATCCTAAAGAGGAGAAAGGGCAAACATCGGGCAGAGGAAGGCAGGACCTAGGAAAGTGGTAAAAGAGGGCAATATAATCTTGGAACTAGGTGAGGATAAGTAGGGTAGCTGTGAAGTCACACTACATGGCAGAGGACTGTGACGTGCAGGAATGATGAGTCAGAGGATTGGCTCAGAAAGGGAAAGAGGAAACACATGTCATCTAAATGTTAGTACCCTGAGGCAAAACCCTAGTTGCTTCTCCCTAGTTGCAGCTCTGCTTCAGGGGTTTCACATCTTAAGTGATCTGAAGGTTGCAATATTCAGGCATCAGAGAATAGCACAAGGATCAAGTATTAATGTCATATTTCATTGTTTAAGGTCAAGTTAGTACATAATACATAATTTTATAAGGAATTCATCTTTTTGGCACTTTGATGAAGCCTATGGACAAATCAAAATAATATTTTTTAATATCTTAAACAACTTTATAACTCAAAAGGTCACCTAGTTTATGGCAAAAATTTTCATGGAAACAACGTACTTAAACTCAATACTATCTTCATGTAGCAGAAGAAATTTGCAATATAATGTGTGAAACCTCAAGAAATTAACTTGTGCCAACTCTCTGCAAAGATGACCTTGCCTTCTATGTCAATGTGTTTTCCAGAACTTCAGGTCTGGAGTTTATAAAATCTGGTCCCTTGTGCAGTTCCTGAAAAGCCAGTGACCAGTGCTTGACATCTCTAAGCATGTTGGAACAGGGATACTTCTACTTGCTGATACTAAACATACCAGCTCATGAACTTGATACTAAGCAAATAAACCCACTTTACATCTTTGAAAACTGTATCTTGCAGAATTTGACATGGATTCTCCACTTTAATATTCTCTAGTTGATTGGGAGGTTATATGGTTTTTAACTTAATTTAGTGGCACTTTGAAACTGTAACCCTGGAACTTTGTTTGCCTGGTACCAAATAACTATTAATTCTCTTAAAAAATAGCATTTATCATCTATCTTACTTTGGAGTAATACACATATAAAATTTTCTCTTTGAAGAATAAACGAAAATTATGTCAATTTTTTTAATCATAGAAGAACATAGAAATCTGTATTCAATATTCTCACAACACTTTGCCTTTTATTTATGAGGCATCTAAGTGGTACAGGGGCTAGGGTGCTGAGTCTAGAGTCAGAAAGACCTGAGTTCAAATCCTGCCTTAGATATTTAATAGCTATGTGACCTTAGGGATGTCATTTAACCTCTGTTTGCCTTAGTTTCTTCAATTGTAAAATGGGGATATAAAAAATGTACTTACCTCCTAGGGTTGTTGTGAGGATCAAATGAAATAATAAGTGTAAAATATAGTTGGTGCTTATAAATGCTGGTTTCCTCATTTCTTAAAAGAGCATCTACTTATTGTTAAATGAACAGATGGATCATACAAATGTATGGAATAGGACCTTTGAGGTTCAACTCTAACTCCCTCATTTTTTTTTTAAAGATCATAAATGGCTACATGACTTCTATAATGTCCCCAAGGTTAATAAGTGTTATATAGCGGATATATGGATCCAAGTTCCTCCTTTTCTACTTTTCCACCAAAAAATCCAATGTTCTTTTTATATCCTCTGCATTACTACAGTGGAGTAAAAAAACCCCAATAACTCATGGCCTACATGCCAAGTATGCAACCTCCAGGGTACCTTTAGGAAACTCATCTAAGGACAGGGCTTTAAGGAGAATCCATGTCAAATTCTGCAAAATACAGTTCTGATGTCATGTCCAGTGCTCTTCATAGTGCATTGGGAGCTAATGTGGCAGAGAAGAGGAGTATTAATTCTGGATCAGAGGACTAGGGTTCAAATCTTGTCTTTGATATTCTGCCAGACCTGAGAATATCTGTGAACCAGATGACTTCTGAGGTCCTGACTAGTTCTAGATTTATGGTGCCCTTTCCCTCCCTCCCCAGCCCTTTGAGGGTTAGAGACACCTGTGGTCAGCAACCCAACCTACCCAAATTTGAATCCTGGGGCAGTGACTTTATATTGATTCTGGCGATTATGTTGAACAGAAGTGTGTGTGTGTGTGTGTGTGTGTGTGTGTGTGTGTGTGTGTGTGTGTGTGTGTGTGTGTGTGTGTGTGTTAGGGGATATCAAAGGAGCACCAAAGATAAAGAGAAGTTGTCTGCTTGTTTGTTCAAAACCCCTTAAAGGCCACCAACATGGTTTCTCTGTTTCACCCGTCCCTCTCCCCAAACCACATGCTGAAAGGTAGTCAATGCCTAGCTCAGTTGAGTAAAGAGTGAAACAGCAGAAATCTAGCACACCAGTACTCTGAATTATAGACAGCAGAGGGATGTCCGCGAATACCGCCAAGATGGTCACATTCCTCCTGTGAAGAGCATCCTTTTGAAAATGAGGGAACTGGAGAATGACTGGAATGAGTCTGAAGGGAGAAAGAAACACCACATGACCACGGGAAGAAATGACAATGGACATTCACTCAGTCTGGTACGGAAGGAGAGGGGAACAAAAGAACCAAATAAAGAAAGCAATTTCAGGTCGCTGAACCCATTTCTGGGCAGACACACTCACCTGGCTGCCGTGTTAACAAAACCCCTGCAACCAAGGAGAGAAGGAAGAATAGTCCTGGGCACCAGGATGCCCGCATCTTGAAGACGCAGTGGAGGGTGGGCGGGCTGAGGCACCAGGCCAGGAGGCGGGCAATTGTGGTCAGGGAAACCCACACAGTCCCTTCTTTCTTCTTCTCCACGTCCAAATCTCGATGCTGGGCACGGTCGCCACGGGGGCAGCGCCACTGGCGCGTCTCTGCTCCTCCCGAGCCAGGAGCCGCAGGATAGAGCTGCCTAGACTGGACGGTCCTGGATGTCCGGCAGCTGAAGCCCCTCTCCAGACAGAGAAGGGGGAGTCGGAGCCCAGGGCTCTGGGACGCTGTCGGGGACTCCAGGCGAGGTGGATAGAGGACAACAGAAACCAGGGAGAGAACCCACAGTTTGTAGTCTCCAGCCCTCTCCAGGCTCCAGTGGAATAGGAAAGCTGGGAGGGAGGGAATAAGAGAAGAGGGAGGGCTAGAAACTTTGGGCTGGGATCCGCCTCCCGCAGGTAATCAATCATCTCTCTCTAGAAGGTGCTCTATCTTGTTTGCTGCCTACCTCTCAGCCTGGGTCAATTCAATTCAATTCAGTTAGGTTCAGTTCCTTTTAATCAACACAAGGGCACACCTTGTTCCCAGTGGTGTGCTAAGCGTGTACACTGAACACTTGTATAGGTATAATACAGCACAAAATCAACTCTCTCCTGAAGTGTTTATATTTTAGTTGGGGAAAGAGGCCATGCACTTAGGTAAGGATTAGGTACACAATCTACACAAAGCTTTCATTCTTTTCAAAGGGTTTTCACTGGATCTTTCAGAATTTACAAGCAGAAACAGATAACGCCCTAAGACAGGATTGGAGTAAGGGTAAAAATAAATGGCAGGCTAGCTTCATACAGAAAAGATGAGGAAAGGGGAGGAAAGGTGGATATGTAATATCACATATACTCATTCTCTGCTGAATGTGTTTTGTTGGTTGATTTTGCAGAACTGCTTTTCCCCCACTTCCCCCAAGCTTGTTATAAGGGACAGATCGTTGGGTAATAATACCTAATATTTATTTAGCACATTAAGATTTCATCTGATCCCCACAACTACCCTCTGAAGGATAGGGGCTATTATTATCCCCATTTTACTATGAGAAAACTGAGCCTGAGAGAAGTCAAATGATGTAACCAAAATCACACAGTAAGTGTGTGAAACAGAATTCCATCTTGGGATTTCCTGACCCGAAGCCCGGCATTTTACACATTGTGTCACCTAACTGCCTTTGAAAGAATAGTGGAGAGAGTTATTGTTCAGTCATTTCAATTGTGTCCGACTTTTTGATTCTTTGGGGTTTCTTGGCAATGATACTGGAGTGCTTTGCCATTTCCTTCTCTGGCTCATTTTACAGAGGAAGAAACTGAGGCAAACGGGATTAAGTGACTTGCCCAGGGTCACCCAGGTGGAAGTGTCTCAGACCAGATTTGAATTCAAGGAAATGAGTCTTCCTGACTCCAAGCCCAGCACTATATGCATTGTACCACCTAACTGTCTGGGGAGTGAGGAAAGGTATACATTGGGAAATGAAGCTAAATTAAAAGTAAACAAATGCAATTTTAAAAATAAATGTTATAGATAAGTGCAATAAGTATTCAGGGAACCAGCTTTTTGTGTATGGTTTTTCAAAATAAATGGGTGATGATATTGTTGATGATGAAGACTGTGACAACATTGTGGGGATGGGGTGTGTGTGTGTCTCTTTTCTAAGGCATCCTGGTCTGGTGGACACAAAGACCAAAGTTCGTCCAGTTGCACCATGGATCTCTTTGCTGAATGAATCTCCTCCTTTCTTTTCCTTGTACTTCACTTGCTTTGGATTCAAGATGGATCTGATTATAAAGATTTAAAGGCTACTCCCCGGACTGGCTATTTCTGAATTATGAGATAACATATACAAAATACTTGAAACTCTTGAAACTTGAAGTGCAGCATGTTATTGGCATGCATATTGAAGACATTTACATTTATTTTCCATCTTATCTTAAATTAGAACCACTCACTTCAGCAATTAGTATGAGTGCTCCTCTGAGGTCAAGGGATGTGAAAATGAGGAGACTTGATCAGTTCCTCTTATGAAATTGAATTGCTTCGCTTGGCAGCAAACCTCTTCAAATGGATATGTGGTAATCCTGTACTGGCACTGGGGGCAGAAAAGGAAACCCATGCACAAGAATTATATTTCCAAAGGAGATTTAACAAAGGATATTCTTTATGGCGTCTGGAGACAGGAGTGCAATGTAGCAGGCCTCCAAATCTAAGCCTTGATCATGTGATAGTTTCCATGATTAAGATGGCATGACAGTTTCATAGATGGCTTCCCACTTTCCCCCTTTTGTATAGGAAAAGTCCTATCTCTTGTATGTAAAGAGGATTTTGTTATCCTTTTCAGAGTTTAGTTTCTCAAGATCCATGGCCATGGCAATATCTCGTTTTCAGATATTAGATAATAACTCCAAGAATAGCCCTAAGGATCCTAAATAGTAATTCCTAGAATCCATAGTCCTACTGAGGCTTTGCAGTGAGATAAGGGATGATATAATGTGATATTTACTACACCTGCACCAAATGACTATATTGCTAAAGTTAACCTGTGAGGCTATTGTTGGCAAGATATCTATCTTGTCTTTTGCCCTAAAGAGCAAGTGGGCACTGGTCAGGGAGTAAGGAATCTATGGAGGAACCCATTTGGGATTTGGGTAATGGATAGAGGAATGCATGTACCTGTCTCAACCACCCCCATTGAGGCTCAAGTGGATTTAGGGGAGTGTGCAAGTTGTGCCTGTCTTGATTTTCTCTGTCAAGAGTAGGGTTAGTTGCCCCACCTTATTGCCCACCCCTACAAGAAGGCTGATTGGGGAATGTATAGAAGCTGGTGCTCCCATTATCAGCAACTCCCTCCCGAGAAGACTAGAATAAAGTAAGATTATAAAATTCTCTGATTATTAACCTGTCTTCCTGTCCTTCCTGTCTGACCAGATCAAGAGTAAACTTGTTAGAGAATGGAGTCCAAAATCTCCAGTGCACCCCCTAGAGTGTGAAATACTCTGATGTGTCACTATCTTCAATGATATCCTTCACAACATCCTTCACTCTAGCTGAATTTAGGCACACTACATTTCTAATTTGGACTATTTTAATAGTTGGTCTCTTTGCCTCCAGACTCTTCTTATTCCAACCCATCTTTATGCAGCTGCCAAAGTGAAGTTTCTACAATATAGATATCACTATGTCAACCTTGTTATTAAAAAATATTCGATGGTTCCAGGGTCTCTAGGATAAAATACAGACTCTTCAGTCTTTTACAATCTGACTCTTGCCATTATTTCTAGTCTTCTTTACTCTTTTTTTTTTTTAAAGCAATTGGGGTTAAGTAACTTGCTCAAGGTTAGTAGTGTTTTTTTTCTATAAAGAGATAACTATTAAAATGATAAATTATTAATACTTGTTCATATATTATCTTTTACAGTTAACAAAAATTTCCCTTCAAATTCCTTAAACAATTTAACAAATAATTGTTAAATGAATGAATAAACAATGAGGGGCCTTCTTTTGTTCTTTATTCATCACTGTTACCTTGCTTTGTCTGAGCATATCCAGTTCTCTTAACTGGGAGATGTCCCTTTGGAGCATGTCCTGATTGACTAGCAAGGAGGTCTCTGCTTCTGCTACCAAATGGCTGACTATGTCTTTAAACTAGCAAGACTGAACTTTTTACCATTCTCTTTCGGCTTCTCTCTTTCATCTTCATGTGTGTTCCTATCTGCTGAAATTCACTCACAGCCTGATGGGAATTGAACTAAACTATCAGTCTAATCCTTTTCCCCTCCCCAGAAACAGAGGTGGTATAAGGGGGTAGGAGGATTATATCTCTTACCTGTTGGTAGAATAAATTTGTGTATTTGTGATTATACTTTTGTAAGTAAATATTTCCGTGTAAAAGTTAATCTATTAGTGGCTAAATGGAATTGGGGTAATAGTAGACCACCCTTTACAAATGAGGGAAGAGCATCAGTGTGGGCTGAAGCCATTTTGCAGAAAGCCTTTATCCACAATACTCTTGTGGATAACTGAGAACTCTAGAGGAGGAGTAAAATGTGATCTACTCTGCTTTTCAGGCAGTCAGTGTTACCCAGTCAGTTGTTAGGTGACTATGGACTATTGTATGGGTAGTGCTTTGCTAGTCACTGGAGTATAGGTGAGATAAAATCGATTTCTGGGGAAATTTGTGATGAAGATATAGTAAGTATCTCTAATTCCCCATGGAGAGGCTTAATGATTTGTCCAGTGTTATAGGGCTGATAATCATCAGAGTCAAAAACTGAACCCAAGGCTTGTTCTTTTTGGCACTCTGTCAGGTCAACACTGTCCTGTCCCACTCTCCCCCTCTCACACACATATACAATTGTTGGAAGTATGTTGACTTTTGTCTCTGTATCCCCTAGTATCATAAATGAATGAATGAACTATGCCATACTTAGAAATATGCTTAAGAAAAATTAGTTAAATCTTTCTCTTTTTTCTTTTTTTCCTTCCTTTCCTTCCTTCTTTCCTGACTTCCTTCCTTCCTTCCTTCCTTCCTTCCTTCCTTCCTTCCTTCCTTCCTTTTCTCCCTCCCTTTCTCCCCTCCCTTCCTTTGTCTCTTTCTTTTTTTTCATGAGCATCACAATTTCTTCTGGTCTTGTAGATGGTCTAAATTTCTGTGTTAAAAAAAAATCACTGGGTGGTGACCAGCTTTCTGTGATGAACCACTCTGAGAATAGGCAGGCTAGTCCTCTAAACACATAGTCTGCTCCAGAACCAGCACAGCCTGTCTTGGTGTAGCCTTTAGGAACCCAAGATCAACCCCACACCAAGATGAGGCATCTGAAAAAGACTTTAATGAAATTACTTAGTTTAAACTGAAAATTTATTTGATTAGTTTATTGTTACTAGAGAGGTAGCTTGGAACAATGGGGTGAATTGGCCTTGAAGTGGGGAGTCACTGCCTCTGAAACATATTGGCTATGTGACCCTTGGTAAGTTGCTTAACTTCTCAATCCTCTAGGAAACTCCCTTAGACTAAGTACTAAAGAAGTTACTGAACTTCATCGTTGGTGGGAATCACCTCACCAGGAGTCATATAACAACTCTACTCCATATTCAGTCAGTCAGTCAATAAACATTTATTAAATGACTACCATGGGCCAGGCACTGGGCTAAGTAAGCATTGGAGATATGAAGAAAGTCAAAAAGTTTCCCCTGTCAAAGAGTCTGCAATCCAATGGGGAGACAACATACAAAAAGAAGCAGAAAAGCAGGGGGAAGAGGGAAAAGTTTGTCGTGGTAACGGCAGAGGGGTCCAGAGGATTACAGAGATGGCTGATCTGGCTGGGCTCCCTTCTTGGATAGATGTTGAGAGAGGAGAGGTTTCTGCCCTCCAATCAGAGGTAGGGACGGGCCCCCAGAGCCCCTAATGTTACTAGCATTATGCTTTGAAATCTCAACTTATTAGCAGTAGTTGGATTTCCTGCCCATGTCTTTCCAAAATAACTAGGAAAAGAAAACATCATTAAAAAATGTGACTAGTTTAGAGATCCCAGCTAGTGAAAGTGCTATTCCTTGCTTGTATATTGTAATTAAAAACAAACCAAACCAAACCAACTGCTAGATGTTCATCTGTATATGTAGCAATAGTGACATCTGATGGCTAGTAATGGATTTACTTTTGCTTTGGAAGATGACAAAGTTCTTTTTACTAAGATAAAACCATGCTAGTTATTTGTTTTTATAAAAAAATATGTAGTTACTCTTTTCTTAAAGTGGTAACTGAGCAGTTTTTGGAGGAGTGGGTGCAGTGGGCTTTATTTATTACCAGTTCCAACAAAAGGATTCTAAGAAAGAATCAATAAAAAGCAAATAGTTTTCTGGGATATAGGGGCTAGATGATACCGTGAATTAATCCGTTTTTGGAAGGTGGAAAGGCAAATGACATTGCTTTCAAGGGTGCCAAGAAGTATCATCCGTCAAGTTCTCTCTCCACTGAAGAAAGGAGAAGAAATAGGATGGGGCGGTAGTAACAAAGTTTATGAGTAGTGAACGTAATTTAAAAAAAAAATAAAGATGAGAATTTAAATGAAATATTAAAAAATACACAGAATAGAGCAGAAGGAGATTCAGAAGGGCCATGGATCATTACTATACTGGAACAAACCAAACCGTATACATTAGAAGTTCAGTTTCACATACTAAAAAGACAAGAAATTGCTTTATATTGAATTACAGGGAATTGGGGGTTAACATTAGGAAAATTGTTGTTCTCAGGGTATGGGGAGGGAAGGTTATTTCAGCCACTTTATTTAGAGAAGGGCAATTAGGGAGGAAGAGCATAATTTGAAACTGGGCGACATGGGTTACAATTCAGGCAAAATGGTCTGCTATATATTCTTGGAAATTAACAACAACAACAACAACAACAACTCACATTTCTATGGGGCTTTGTCATGTAAAAGCTTCCTAATAGCCCAATGAGATAGGAAGCACAAGTATGTCATTATTATTGTTATTCAGTTTTGTCTGAGTCTTCATGACCCTGCTTGGGGTTTTCTTGGCAAATATACTTAAGTGGTTTGCCATTTCCTTTTCCAGCTCATTTTACAGATGAGGAAACCAAGGCAAATAGGGTTAAGTGACTTGCCAAGTCACATATCGAGTAAGTTTCTGAGGCCAGATTTGAACTTAGGAAGAGGAGTCTTCCTGACTTTAGGTTGGATACTCTACATACTATGGCACTACCTAGGTGCCCAAAATAAATTATCCCTATTTTACAGGTGGGAAAACTGCAGTTCAGAGAGGTTAAAATTATTTTCCCAGGGTCACATTCAGTGCCAGATCCAGGAATCAAACTTGAGTTCTCTCATTCTAATTCCCATACTTTTTTCCACAGGAAGCTGTCTTTCTCAAATAAAGCAGTATCTTCCCACTACAATCCATTGGCATCATGGAAAGAATGCTTGCTTGGGAGTTAGAGTACTAGTGTTCACCTACTAGTTTTATCACTTTGGTGGCCCAGGGTAAATAGTTTAATTTTCAGGGTCTTAGTTTCCTCATGTATGGAAGGGATTGGGCTGATAATCTTTAAAGACACTTCTAGTTAGAATGCTCTCTAAGTCTATGATCCCTAGAGTTTCTCTCTGGCCCCTCCAACTTTCCCTAATAAATGCAGTTGCAGAAGACAGGATCTGAGGAGAAGCTATTGTACCTTGCAAAATGTTCATAGGCTATGTCCATGAGTCTGGAATAGCAGGATAATATTATATTCTGTGCCATGAAAAATGAAGAAACAATTTTTGCATGCCAAAATACATTAAAGAACAGAGTAATGTTATTATTTATATTTTTTCTGTCATATGAATGACCATATCTCATAGACATAGAAAAATAATTTGCATCCATCTTCCTAATAGATGGAGTTAAAGCCCTTTTTTTTTTTTTGCTATCTGGGTTTCACCAATGAGTATATTTCATCTGTTTCCATACATGACTCAGACTAAAAAACTCAGTGAAGTTTGTACAGTCTTGTTTGGGAGGTCTTACTATTTTATGATTATGAAGATATTATGTTATTAAAGTGTCAGAATCATAGGGAGCATATTTTGGGTAACTTTTCAAGTTGTTATAATACAATTTTATTTCTTTGGCAAGGTGAAGGTCGTGGGGTGAGGTGAGGGGTGGTTGGTTTGGGATGGAGAGAAGATGAAGAAGTTCTATTCTGGAAAAATGAAAGTGAGAAAATCCAGTGGTGAAAACCCAAAGAATGCTTCAGAAACCCACCATCATTCTTGTTTTTTTTTTTTTTTTAACAAATGCTTAATTAACTTCTGGTTTACATCATTCATTTTGAGTTACAATTTTTCCCCATTTTCCTCCTACCCACCACCCCAGAATAGCAGTCCCACAAGATATCCCCTCATCCAATCTGCTCTCTCCCATATCTTCTCCCATGCCCCTTCCACTTTGCCATTAAGGCAAGGTGAATTTCTATGCCCCAATGCCTGCACATCTTATATCCCAATTACATGCACAATAGTATTAATAATAGTATTCATATATGTTTGAAACATTTAATTTTAAAACTTCGAATTCCAGATCCATTCCCTTTGTCCCTTGTCACCCACTCCCTCTGGGAAGATAAGCAATTCAATATGTGTTGTATATGTATAGCTATGCAAAACATTACCATAGTAGATGTATTGTAAAAGACTGCTTATATTTCCTTCCCAACCATCCCATACCCCACCTGGTCCATTCCCTACTTTGATCCTGTCCCTCTTCCATAGTGGGTACTTCCAACCTCCCCTCCCTCCAGGATGCCCTCCCCTCCATCATCCCCCCCTTGCATTCCCCTTCCTCCTACTCTCCTGCAGGGTGAGATATCCCATTTAGTATGTATGTCATTCTCTCCCTGAGCCAAATTCAATGAGAATATGGTTTTGCCTTTTTGCCTTCCTATTCTTCCCCTCCCCTGCAACTACTTCCTCTTGCCTCTTCTACATGAGATACCTGAGTTTACCCTACCCTGTCTCTCCCCATCTCCTCTTGCCACTGTCTTCTCTCACCTCTTAGGTTCACCCCTTAAGTATCATCCCTTCCCACCAAATTCAACCTGTGCCCTCTATCCATGTATACCTGTAAACATATATACACACATTCACATATGTATGCATATGTCCATATACCCTTCTTCAATTATTTTCATAATGAGGAAGGTTTCATCAGTCACAGACTGGGGAGCTTCTGTCCCAAACGTTGGGGTCTTCACAACTTCCGGAGGTATTAGTTGGGTGGCCTCTTTAAAGCCTCCACATTCTCTGGCAAGTTGGATACCCAACCCAGACCTCCCCCCACCCCAGACCAATTAACCCCCAGACTGATTGCTGGATCTCCTTACAGTTCACAGACCAGGAGCTGAAGCTGCAACTGAAGTTGCAAAATGGCATCTGTTCTGTGACTCCTCATCCACTTCTTGCCCCCAGGGGATGAAGCTGATGTGTTCCCCAAATTCTGGTCCCAAAATCCATAGGGCACTAACCTCTCACATTGTCCTAGGCATATCTGTGTTGATAATTCTGGAATTGGCACAGCTGCTGGTGTTCTGGGGTCCCTCCAGCAGGCTGCTGGCCTGGCCACCCTGGGACTAAAACTTCGGCTCAAGTGGGCCTGGGCTCTGCTTTCAGAACACTGCGCTGGCCATTCCCTGCAGTGCTACCAGGCTGTCTTCAGTGGGAGGTTAGCTTCTCTGTGTTGTTCTGTGGGTGCTGGAGATCCAGAAGTTGTTCAGAGTCCACCTTTTACATTGTTTGGAAGTGGTGTGGGGGAGAGCACCTTGGAAGTGCTGTTTCTACTCCACCATCTTGGCTCTGCCCCGCCACCATCATTCTTGTTACCTTTCAGCAGTGAAACCTCTTCTGATGAACATGATGAATAAGGAGATTACTGTGCTCACTTGAGGCATTATTGGCTTTCTTATTGACTCTGTGTGTTTCTGTTGAACCTAAGCATTATGAATTACTGTTCTTACTATAGTTCTTTGTGGGGCACCTATATTACCACAGTGTAATATTACAGTAATAACCACATACCAGTTGGATGTTGGTAAATGTTTAACAACTGGTTCTCTAGAAAAAATGTACACATGATTTACTTTTAAGTATAAGCTTTACCATTAACATTTTTCTCCATCAGTCCACAGAACAGTAAATAACACCTTGATTTGTAGAGTTGGGCATGGGCAGCTGGGTGGCATTGGACTTGGAATCAGGAAGACTCATTTTACTGAGTTCAAATTTGGCCTCAGATACTTGATAGTTATGTGACCTTGGACAAGTCATTTAAACCTGTTTGTCTCAGTTTCCTCAACTATAAAATGAGCTAGAGATGGAAATGGTAAATCACTCCTGTATCTTTGCCAAGAAAGCCTCAACGATATGACTGAGAAATGACTGAACTTATTTATAGAATTGGCTTCTCTCAGAGGCGGAAAGGCTCATACTGAGATTTTAACAACTGACTATCCCAAATCTGACAAGGTGGCTCCAAAACATCCCTGACCACACATTTCTGAATAGTTTTTCAAAAACATCACTGCATGGAGCTAAGAATCATCTATTACCAGTACCAAAGAAAATCTTTGATGATCAGTTGTTTTTTCCTCTTGGGTTAACTTTAATTCTTTTCTGGCATGAAACAGTTTTTGGGTAAAAAAATCCACTAAATTTAGATGATCATAAGTAGAAAACACCATATTATGGAGAACACTTTTATTCAGATTGAGTTAAGTATGTACCTAATTAACATAAATATATAAAATATAGACATAAATACTTTTTACTTTTAAAACTGTTTTATTTTAATAAACCATAATTTGCCTTGTTACCTTACCATCCTATCCCTTCCATTGAGAATACAAGAAAAAAAACCCATTACAAGCATATATAGTCAATCAAAACAAATGTCCACATTATCTATGTCCAAAAAACTTTTCATTCTTTTTTTTTGTTATAAACTATTTATTAATAGACAAAGCCAGTGAAATTGTTTACTTCTTCTTGGATACACCCACAGTTTGACCCCTGTGGCCTATAGGCTTGGTGTACTAGTCTCAGACTCACAGACCCGAGAAATGCTGAAGTGAACGATGTGTCTGAATCTTTTTTGGTTGCTCCAGATCTTCACAAAGCATATTATCCAGACCATTGGCCAGAACCTGACTATATTCTGCATCCTTTCCATCCTTCTGTCTGTTAAGAAATCAGTCTGGAATCTTGTATTGCAGGGAATTGTACATGATGGCTCTGCCTCCTCTTCACCAGCCCTCTTGGTGAGGTCAGTGTCTGTTTTCCTCAGTACTGCATAGGCATATATGTTCAACCCACCCCCTTGATGGCTGTGATGGCAAAAATTATTTTCCACTGTCCATCAATGTTGGTGCTGAGCACTCTCAAAATGTGCTGGAACTTCTTGGGGATTACAAGAGACATGACTGGAAGGGAGGTGTGAGAGCCTTCTCTGGAAGAGCAACTTGTCTCATTCTTCATTCCTCATTCTTTTCCTTCACATCTCTATTAGGAAATATATAGCTCGAGTCATCATTAATCCTTTGGAATCCTTTTGGTCATTAAGTTGATAAGTGTTCAGCACCACAGTATTCTACTACACTTATGTACCCTAACTTGTTCATCCATTGCCCAATTTATAGGTTTAGTTTCCTTTAGTTTCCCATTCTTTGCCATCTCAAAAAGAACTATAAATATTTTGTACATCCTTAGATTTTGTTTTTCTTAAAATTAATCTCTTAATCTAACCTCTTTGTAATTCTTCTCCTCTTCCCCCTTTCTCTCCTTCTCTCTGTTGGGTGAAATATATTTTTGTACCCTGTTGGGAGCCGAAGAGGCCTGAGCTTGGACTTCAGATAATTACCTTGATGTCAGTGGACCCGAATATCAAAGACCTCTTTTGAGGTCTTTTTCCTCAAGTCAGCTCCTGAGTTCTTTTGATATGGGTTACACTTATAAGGATGTTGTTTGAGTTCTGAGACCAACAGGCTCTGCCCCCAAGACTTTAGTTGTTCAAAACCAAAATATTTAAATTCTTCCGTGGTCAGTTCCTATGCAGATGTACTTGATGATGCAGCTTTGGCTTCAGGCCTTGAAGCCAGCTCTCAAGAGCATCCTTTGTGATGTGACTGCATATGAAAGGAGGTAACTGACTTTTCCTAAGACTTTCTGGCACCTAGAGAACAAAAGGCCTTACTGCCCTGCTACTTCCAGGATATGACAGAGTAAGATAATGATATGAATACTTTATATCCCTTCCTTTGTCTCATTACTCTATAAAAACCTTGTCCTAAGAATAAATAAATGGAGTTCATCATTCTTCCTTGAACTACCCACATGGCCTGGTCATTTCTTATTCATGTCTCAGAATCATGCTAAGTGCTGGATACTGAGCAGCCCATGGCAGTACCCAAAAGTATGTGCATTCTTTCTCCTTTTAATCAGTTGAGATGAGAGTGAGGTTCAAGAGCCATTTCCCCCAACCCCTCCTTCTTGTATATGTAGATGTTTATTTGTGCACCTTGATTGTGTGAGATAATTTTCATATGTTTTTCTTTCCCTTTCACTCCCCTATTCCTACCTCACAACATATTCCTCTTCCCCTCATTTTTCCATTTTTTTCTTAAGATTAAGACATAACAAAACCACTCTAGGCCTGGTATAATTGAACTCTTTCTATGAATCCTGATGATGGTAGGGTTCAGAGGGGATATGTATATCATCTCTCCATATTTGAATTTAAATGATTTATCAAATGTTTAGTCCTTTGTTATGGTTCATTTGTATTTGCCTTTTCATGTTTCTCTTAACTCCTGTCCTTAAACTTCAAAGTTTCTATATAACTCTGGTCACTTTTTCAGGAATGCTTGAAAGTTTTGTATTTCATTGAAAATCCATTTTTTTCTTTTATAGCGTAATTTTGCTAGGTAAGTGTAGCACCAATACAATATTCACAGCCCTGATGGTGACTATGAATATGCCAGCATAGTTCTGAATCACAAAATATAACAGACTCTCCATATCTAAGACAGAAGCAAAACATTTATTCAGACACCAGAAAGCCAAATCCCAATACCAGAAAACCGAATCCATCATAGTAACAAAGAAGTTAATATACCATAACACAGGAGGGGGAAATACCTTTGCAAAGTTTTCCCACAAACAAATACTCACAAGCCTAACTGTTTCCTTGGGTACCTCCTCTCCTCCCTCTAGTTCTAACTGCTCTGACTCCCTGCTTCCTCTGGCCTCTGCTCCACTCATTCACCAAATTCCTCCCATCACAGGCTCCATGTGATTACATCTGGCCTATTAAGGGGCAGGGAAGATCTTCAAATTACCATTACCATTATAGTAAGTTATTCTTGACTATAAGCCCATAACCTTTGCCTTCTGAATTATTATAAATTAAAATCCCTGATCTTTTAGAATGGTTGTTGCTAAATTGCATTGTGATCCTGACCCTGGCTCCTCAGGCCTTGAATTCTTTCTTTCTGGCTGTTTGTAATATTTTTTCTTTGACTTGGATTTTGGCTATGATGTTCCTGGGGGTTTTCATTTTGGGATTTTTTTCATGACAGTGACTGGTAGATTTTTTTCTATTCTTATTTTGTCCCCTGATTCTAAAAGATCTGCGCAGTTTTCCTTTAAGTTTTCTTGAAATATCATACATAGAATCTTCTCCTTGACATATTTTCTAGGTCAGTTACTTTTTGCTATTTTCTTCTATTTTTTTTTCAATCTTTTGACTTTGTTTTAATTTTACTTGTTGATTCATGGCTTCTATTTGTTCCATTCTAATTTTGGGGGAGTTTGTTGCTTGGGCAAGATTTTATACCTCTTGTACCAAGATGTTAATTTCATTTCCAACTCTTTCTTCCATTGCTCTCATTTCTTTTCCATTTTTCCTCCTCAAGAACTCTCATTCCATTTATAAAAATATTTTTATTTCCTTTTCTTTTTAAACTCTTGCTTCATCTCTTTTAGTAGCTCTAGTTGAATTTGTGTTCAAGTTGTGTTTTACTCTTTGGTTTTGCTTGCAAATGTTTTGGAGTTAATCTCTTCTGCAACTGTTTCTTGATCCTTCCTGCCACCATAATAGCTCTTTGATGGTCATTATTTTATTTGTTCATTCTTCTAGCTTTCTTCCTGATTTCAAACATAATGTTAGGGCTGGACTCTGTCATTCGTCTTCAGGATAGGTCTAGGGCTGATCTTGTTTTTTTTTTAATGTTGTGCTATTCTAGTATCTCAGAGGCAGGGTGGGGAGCTGCCAAGTTTTCAGTGCTTAGAAAATGAACAGGCTAATTTTCTTTACTTTCCCCTGCTCTGATCTCTGCAAGTTCCTGACCTAGACTTGTGGTTGACCAAAGAGCAGATTGCTGCTAGAGTCCTCCCCTATCAGCCAGCTGGAAGACTTTACTGGTTCAAAGTGGCATAATTGTCAACTTCCCCTTTGTCTGCTATTCTTGTCTTCATCATTCTTTTGGATGCAAGGCCAATTGCTGGAAATGAGACCCTGCTCTGAATTTGGAGTCTGATTCTATCACTGCTGCTGGCTTCTGAATTTCCTCTTTTCTCTGAACACTAGAAAGGACCTCTCTATTTGGGAACCCTACCCTGCTTAGCAGGTCCCTTTCTCACTGTTCTGGATCTATGACCCAGAACTGGGTGATGAGTGACAAAACTTCCAGTTCATACTTGTCCACATTATAGATCTGGTATGGGTCTGGTAGTGCCACAATATGGGTCTGAGACCTTTTCAATACATAGCCTTTCCCTAGGCTCTGGAGTACTCCACACGTGCCATGCCCTACCCTTTTCCCCCATGTCCAAAGGCCTCCTTGTCTGTCTTCCTATGCTAAATTGAGTGGGGCAAATGATTCGTTGTTATTTTTTTTCCAGATTTCCCCATCAAGATCTGGTTTGGTTCATTTTCTAGATCTGTCTGAAAGAATTTGTAGAAGGCAGCCCATGTCATTGATTTGGATGACCTTGACATTTTGGCTCTGCCAATGTATATGTATGATATATGTATCTGTAGATATGAATATACATAAATATATGTAACATGTGTGCATATATACAAGTATCTGTACAATCTATAACATACATGTGCATGCATGTCTATATCTATATCTACATCCATAGGCTCAGTCAAAATGGCAAGGTGATTGGAAGCATGTATTGTATACACATATGTTTGTTGTTGTTATTGATGGTGAGGATGATGATTGGTCAAGTCTGACTCTTTGTGATCCCATTTAGGATTTTTTAAAAAATTATTTATTTTGTTTTAAATTTTTGAATAAAATAAGCATTTCCATACATAATGGAATAAAAAGATGAACTGGCAAATCTATCATATACAACTTGCTATTCTTTCAAATATATAATAAAGTTATGTAATTTTTTTCCTCTTTTCCCTCCCCCACCCTGCACTAAAGATGGCTACAATTAGACACAAATATGTGTGTATGAGTGTGTGTAATAAAAAACATTTTTGTACATACTTCTACTTATTAGTTCTTTCACTGGATGCAAATATTGTCTTCCTTCATAGGTTCTTTGTAGTGAATTTGGGTATTTATAATAGTCAAAAGGACTTTGTTGTTCAGAGTTGCTCTTTTTTATAATAAATAAATTTATTTATTTTTAGTTTACAACATTCAATCTGACAAGCTTTTGAGTTCCAAATTTCCTCTCCCTCCCTCTCCTCACCCCTTCCCCCAAGACAGCATGCAATCTGATTTAAGTTCTACATATACCTTTACATTAAGCATATTTTCACTTTAGTCATGTTGTGGAGAATTATAACCAATGGAATACATGAGAAAGAAGAAACAAAAAAGGAAAAGAGAGAGCAAATAGTTTGTTTCAATCTGCATTCAGACCCTTGAATGTACTATTGGTGGATCTATGACTTGTTCTAGCGATTTTGGAAAGAAATTTCAATCTATATATCAAAAATCACTACATGGCTCATAACCTTTGATTCAGATTTACTATAACTAGACTTACACACAAAAGAGATCAAAGAAAGAAGGAAATAACCCATTTGCACAATCTATTTATGGAAAAACTTTTTATTGTTGAGAAGCAAAGTGGGTGACCATCAACTGGCCATGGTTGAACAGTATAAAGTATATTGAAATATTTTTGTACTATGAGAAATGACAAAAGGTATGGATTCAGAGGAAGCTTGGAGCAACTGTATACAATAAGTGAATAAAGTAAGCAGAACTAGGAGATTAGTGCAATGATCAATCATGAATCCAAAGAGTGATGAAGTATTCTGCCTACCTCCTGAGAAAGAGGTGGTGGCAGATTGAGAAGTACATTTTTGGACATGTGTGGCTTTGTTTGTTTGACTCGTGTGTTACAAGGTCATTGATGTTTGGGGCACTAGGTGGCTCAATGGATAGAGTGCCAAACTTCACTAAGAAAGACCTGAGTTTAAATTTGGACCCAGACACACTTACTAGCTATGTGACCCTGTACAAGTCACTTAACCCTGTTTGCCTCAGTTTCCTCATCTATAAAATGAGCTGGAGAAGGAAATGGCAAACCACTCCAGTATCTTTGCCAAGAAAATAGCAAATGAGGTCATGAAGTTGGTTGGACTGCAACCAAATGGCAACATCATTGTTTTGTTTTATTTTTAAGTTGGGGGGAGGATTTTAGAAAAGGGGTAATGGTGATGATAGTGATAGATAGATAGATAGATAGATAGATAGATAGATAGATAGATACTCCACCCCCCCACTCCCCCACCCAAATAGTTTGGGCTAGGTAATCTTTTCAGCTCTAATAGTCTTTGATTCTGTGGATACATTGCCTTAATAAAAATAGATTTGTTCTAAGATGTAGGCACTAGATGGCAGCAAAGAACATTTATCTACTGCAATAAACAATTATTTTTTAGTTCTGACTGTAATGGTGTTTAGCACATACCTATTAGTCATGGAATAATGGCAAGAACACTGACCTGATCCCATGCTTATGCCCTATCATAGGAATCCTGGCTCCTTTAATATTCCATAAATTTCTAGGATCTTCATCTGATTGACTGTTTGGAAGGTTCTAGAAAAAAAATCTTCTTCTTCATAATCATCATCATCATCTTCTTCTTCTTCTTCTACTCCTCCTCCTCTTCCTCCTCCCTCTCCTTTTCCTTCTTCTTCTTTGTAAAATTCAGTAACCTTCCTGGAATGGGGAAACATATTCAAGTATTCATAGCTAGTTTATGTCAAAATAGAGAATCTTGGGGACTAACAATGTATTGAAAGGAACAAGAAACATACTTGGGAGCTTGATTTCTGGCTTCACCACTGTCTTACTGGCCAACCATGGGGAAGTAATTTCTTGTGTTTAAATTTTATTTTCCTCATCTGTGAGCTCAGGGTGCCCCAGCAAGGGACTCTGGGCTCATACAAACCTTGACTAAAGAGAGTCAAGTTTCTTTTTTCCTGGGGCTTGTTGCCTCTACCTAGGAAAGTAGTAACAAGTAGCATTATTAAAGTAGTAATCCAGGAAAGTCTCCAAAATAAAATTTAGGTATGACTTGTGTCTATGGTGCTCCCAAATGTGAGTGGCAGCATCACCAAGCCCTACACAGACACTCAATGTATAATATTGTTATTGGATCTGGGATAGCTTTTACTCCATACAACAAAAACCTGAATGCAATGCTAAGGATACAAAGACATGCATGAACAAATACAGAATGCAGAAAATATTTGGTAGCCCATCAAGTTCAATATACTAACCATGTAAAATCCATTTGTAGGACTGCTAAACAGATGTTTTACATTCATTTCAAATCTGCAATGTATAAAAATTCACTGGGCCCAGATGTCCTGGTCAGTAAGGACAAGACTTTCAAGTGGATCTTCCTACAAGAAGAAAGGAAAGAAGGTAGGAAGGAAGGAAGGAAGGAAGGAAAGAAAGAAAGAAAGAAAGAAAGAAAGAAAGAAAGAAAGAAAGAAAGAAAGAAGTAATTAAATTATTAGCACAGTGTCAATCACTTTACCAATATTATCTCATTTGATCCTCACAACCACCCTGGGAATGCTCTAATTACCTTCATTTTACAATTAAGGAAAATGAGGCAAATGGAAGTTAGTTGAGTTGCTATGGGTCATACAGCTAGTAAGTACCAAGGCTAGATTTGAATTCAAGTCTTTCTAACTCCAGGCCTAGTGGTCTATACATCATGTCATTAATCTCCCTCTAAAAGGTTACTGGTTGTACTCTACCTCTAAGATCTCCTATTAGCCAACATTTCATTCAGAAACTATCTTCTAAGGTGGGAAGTATCCAGGATATATACCCACCTCTTTATCTTCTCAGGATCACTAGTGATTGAACTATTTTTATAAAAGATAACTGAGGGGTGGCTAGGTGGTGCAGTGAATAGAGCACTGGCCCTGGAGTCAGGAGGACCTGAGTCCAAATCCAGCCTCAGACATTTAACACTTACTAGCCATGTGACCTTGGGCAAGTCACTTAACCCCAAGTGTCCCTCCAAAAAAGCAAAAAAAAAAAAGATAACTGAAAGACAAATGATGTTAACCAGACACCAAAGGTCCATTCTAAGCTTGCCTAGACAAACATAGTCATGCTACCATAAGCTGCTAAATGATGCTATTGTTGCTGAAAATGAGGGCAAAATCCCTTTTCCTCCTTGTTGCAAGTCGAAGAGAGAGAGAGATTTAGTGCCTCAAAGAGGAAGGAGTTGATTTCCCTTGTTCCTCTTATAGAATAAAGAACAAGCAGCTTCTTCCTATAAGAGTTCATCCTCTCAACCCTATCATTAATTATCTTCTGTGTCATTGTAATCATTGAGAACCAATCAGAAGTTATCAGTGTCATCCAAGGAATGTGTATGTCCCTCAGTAAGGAACCAAAATATTTACCTCCAAAGGGTGTGCTCCAATCAGGCCAATCAGAGGTTCCCCTGATCTCTCAGTGCTTTATCTGCAAAATTAGGAGATTGAAGGTGATTGATTTCCAAGGTCCTTTCCAGTGTTGACAGTCTAGGAATCTATGAAATTCACATTGGAAAGTCTACAACAGATGTTTTAAAATTTCTCTTAATACACCCGAGAGAGATCATCTAGTCTAATTCCTCTCTCTTTCTTTATTTTATGTGGAAAATAAGGTTCTGAGAAGTGAAAGGATTGGTTCAAAGTCAAACATGAAATTAGTTGCAAAGCCAGAACTTAAACATAGGTTAAGTTCCTTGAATTCTAAGCTCACAGTCTTTCATTGCTCCAGTAATTAAGCCATAGCCACAATTTCTTCACCAGGCTAGTTGTAGAATTGTTCAAATGAAAATGATTCTTTCATCTTTCTGTGATCATCTCATTTTATAGTGTCGGTATATTGATTCATCTTAGATTAGCAAAAGTTTTAAAGGTACCAATAAATATTAAAGTAAATATAAAGTTTGTGCCAGAGATTCCCTTCTGACACCAGGGGCTGGGTATAATTTGAAGACTTCTACTTTGTATGTCTCCCCTCCTACTCTCAGTGTCTCCCCCTAACGGTGGAAGTTAGGAATATCGTTATCTGCCACTCCCATCTCTAAAGGTTGCTGCTACCAGTTCCTCCTATTATCATTCAGGCTCATAAAGCTAAAGTTATAGGATGGTTTATTTATCAAATGAAGGACTTAGAACTGATTCACATCTGATCCGTGAGGTACTCAAGAGTCTCCCCAGTGGACCACCCTGCCCTCCAGAGACCTGCACTGATTCCATGACCGATAGCAGAGCCCTAGAGGGAGCTTTGACAAGGGGAAAAACTAAAGTTAATCCTCCTATGTTGGTGTACTCTACACAGGCCTCCCTGGCTTTAGAGTTGCTCCTTGCCCATTAATTCTCTCCAGGTGTCACTGGTTCTCATCGCTCTATGCTCGGAACTCATAGGGATTTTCTTCTGCTTCCAGCAAGTAGTGGATGATCCTCACAAGTCTCATTTGCTCTGTTGTACTAAGGAGTACATTGATCTTATTGATCTGTGGCAACTCAGGAAGTTATTGGTTTTCATAATTTTGGCAGTCTCCAGGCACATAGTAAGCACTTAAATGATCTCCTCTCTCTCTCTCTCTCTCTCTCTCTCTCTCTCTCTCTCTCTCTCTCTCTCTCTCTCTCTCTCCCTCTCCCTCTCCCTCTCCCTCCCCCTCCTTTTCTCTCTCTTCTCTTATCTCTGTATCATCTCTCTATGTATGTATATTTATCATCTATTTCTATCATCTGTCTCTATCCTTCTGTCATCTATCTATCATCTTTCTTTACCTCTCTATGTATATATCTTTATCATCTACATATGTATATACGTATGCATATATCTATTATTTGTCTATATCATCTGTCTATCCTCTCTATTATCTACCATCTGTCTATATCATCTATCTATCTATCTATCTATCTATCTATCTGTCTGTCTGTCTCTCTCTCTGTCTATCTATCTATCTATCTATCTATCTATCTATCTATCTATCTACCTATCTTCAGGAGATGGGGCTTGTCACCTCTAGGAGATTAACTTTGAAGCAGCTGTCCTATTTGAAAAATATTACTCCAGAGGCTCAGTTGACAGTGTTACAAGAACAAACCTACCTCTGGGCTAAAGTACCTCTGTTCTTTTGAAATCTTTTGTTTTTGTGCAACTAGGTTCTATTGCCCTTGATTTTCTCTCCAGAGAGTTTCTCAAGATGCTTTGGGAATGCAATTTTCTAAGAATAAATAAATAAAAGAATGACCTATTCCCTTCCTGCCTCCAGATTTGGAAGGAATAAAGATTGCTGCCTTTTGAGGTAAGGGTATAAATTGTTTTTTCTAAAATAAAATCTTGAGCTCAAGGACAGATAATCAACTACTTCCCCATTTTATATAACACCACCAGAAGCATGATCCTCCCAACCAATTGGGCCTTCCTCCTGAGGACCAGCCTTCCTAAATATTGAGAAATGTATCACCAATATCCTGCATACTTATTGATGAATTTTTTGGTCTTTGCAAAATACGAAACCAAGAAAAAAATGCAAAGCAGCCTACAGTCCTGTAAGGCCTCCTATCACTTCTGCAAATGGCAGAAAAGGGGACAATGGACAATAAGGATCATGCATTTTTTAGACAATCTAAACTTAACTGAGCTGTGGATGCTCTAAGTGTGAGATTCTTTTACAAAAACCAATTAAAGGGCATGCTACTGAAGGAAATAAACGGTATTAATACTAGCATTCTTGCTATAAAAGAAACATAAAATAGGTGAAGTTGGAGCTAAATGGGTATATGGTTCAAAAATCTTCCTTGGAGAAGAGAAAGGAATTGAAAGAATTGATTCCATCACATGTCAAAAGGCAACAAGAAAAGTCATTTAATGCGATAGTTGGTCATCTTATAATGCTCATGGTTTGTGTTTGTAAGTTTTGCCTCCTTATGGGAGCAATTGCAACTTATACATCAATGTTTGTTGCAGAGGATAAAGATGTAGAATACTTAGTAAGACCTTTCCTTCCCCTCAATTAAATCAATAGAAACATTCAAACTCATTGGCTTCAATATATAGGTAGTGACTATATATTGACTAATATAGTCAAAGTTGCCTAAGCAATAGTTTGGACCATGACACTCTTTACAGCAAGACTTGGTGATCACTGTTTTCATTGCTCTCTTGGTCCTAAAGGAGAATGGAGCTTTCATTTCAGAACATGCCCAAGCTGATTCAAGGTTTTTTTCCACCTAAGTCTTCTGGATTGAAATCAGTTGGTCAATTATTCCAATCACAAGCTCAGTTCCAATTGATCAGGAAGCCTCCTCATCTTTCTCCACCCATATTGCTACTGCATAATTGGTTTTCTTACTAGGGAAAAACAAGGCAGCACACAACAGGTAATATCCCTGTTTCCTCAAAAAAGATCAGCTTTCAACCTGTGGCTATGAAGATTGATCCCAATTTTCACAAATGGCATTCCTTTCTTTCCAAAGTCCTCTTTCCTTACTACTAAAACAAACTCTTTGAGGGAAGGGAATGATATGTTATTTTTATATTTTTTATATTTTATATTTTTTGATAGTGGCTAGCACAGTACCTCATCCATCAACAGCATCAAACTCAAATAGAAACAGGACCACTAACCTGTACATAGGGATCCTTGTGGGCTACATATTGACTTAGAAGGCTACATGTTAACATTATCTACGTTCTGTTGTATTTTTATTTATTTTGTTAAATATTTCCCATTACATTTTAATCTAGTTGGGAGTGTTATGGTCAATGCAGCCTTCAGGTTAAATATTTTATACCTCTGTTGTATATAATAAGCACTCAATAAATACTTGTGGAAAGTCAGAAGGTGGACAGAAAGGATGGAAAGAAAGAAAGGTTACAGAAAAATAGGCCCTCTAATAAAGAAGATATATCTTAGTTTGATTATTTATACACACACAGACACAAACACAGATACACACCCCCATGAACCTGCTCATGCATACAAACACACAAAAGGAGGGAGAAGAAAACTATCAACCTGATCAAGATGGTATGACAGGTACAATAAAGGACTGTGATAGGATTACAGCCAGGAAACCCATGTGAATGATAGAAAGTCACAGTCATGTGTGAACCTGACCCCGTACATTCCTATTGCCCATTTAAATGGATACTATTAGCATTTCTCAAATGCTTTCCTCTTTTAGTGTAACTTAACTCCCTGTAAAGCTTGGGGGGACATCATATGGGATAGACTGTTTAGAAAACTGGCACGTTGTGCTAAGTTGCTTCTTCCCTTAACACGTGAAAGAATTATATATCCTAGGTCGAGGAGAATGTGATAAACTTCAGCCTTGTAAGCCCGGTAGGAGAGGGAGCATTTTTAAAGGATAGTAATGGGAAGCTAGGTGGTGCAGTGGATAGAGCCCTGGGTGTGGAGTTGGAAAGACCTGCGTTCAAGTGTGACTTCAGACACGTCTTAGCTTTGTGACCCTGGGCAAGTCACTTAACCCCATTTGCCTCAGTTTCCCCATCTACAAAATAAGTTGGAGAAGGAAATGTTAAACCACTCCAATATCTTTGCCAAGAAAGCCTCAAATGGGATCATGCAGAGTTGGACACACCTGAAATTTGGGATGACAATGGTTGAGAGAGAAGGGGAAAAAATAAATGATTTCAAACCGATGTATTATGGAAGAAATCATAAGGGCCGGGGTGCTAGGTTAAGACTTAAGGGTCTTGGGGCTTATTTGCTGTAAAATTCTAGGCAATTTGGTTAATCACTTTAGAGCCTCAGCCTCTTCATTTGTAAAAAGAAGCGAATAGACTAGATTATAGGAAAAGGTGTCTGCCAACATTTTATGAATCTTTAAATGACTGCAGGCTAATAAAAGTTTACTTCCCACATAGGTTCCTCTACATACCTCTGCCTCCACTCTGCTTATCACCGTTGGTGCCTTTTTGCTGACTTTTCAGCCAAATTCATCAATTCATATTGACTTTTCCACCAAAACAGGACTTAGGAATAATAGATAAGAATGAAAGTAGTTATTTATTGTCAAAGGGGGAAGAAATAAGTATTTATATAGTACCTACTATGACCCAGGCACTGTGCTAAATGATCTACAAATGTTATTTCATTTGATACTCAGAACAATCCTGAGAGGTGGGTTAAAAAACATCACTATTTACAGTTGAGGAAAATGAGGGGGTCAGAGGTTTTGATTTACCCAGGGAACCACAGTTAGTAATTGTCTGAGGCTGAAAATGAAGTCAGATTGTACTAATGGCCGGACCTAGACTCAGAGCCCCAGAAGGGCGCCTGGGCCAGCCAGACCTAGACTCAGGCCCTCAAGAGCACCTTGGCCAGGCATACCTAGGCTCATCCCCGCAAGGTCACCTGGACCAGTCAGACATAGACTCAGCCCCGCAAGTGTGCCTGGGCCTGGCACAACTGGACTCAGCTCCACAAGGGTGCCTGGGCCAGCCTGACCTTTGCTCAACACTAGAAGGTCGCCTGGGCTGGACTGATCTAGACTCTGCCCTGTAAGGGTGCATGGGCCATCCAAACCTAGTCTCAGCACTGCAAGGGAGCCTCTGCAGGCCATACTGAGGCTGAGCCCCACAAGGGTGCCTTTGCTGCCTATACCTAGGCTCAGTCCCATAATTGCGCCTGCACCAAATACACTTAGAATCAGACCCGCAAGGGCTCCTGGGCTGGCCAGACCTAGACTCAGCCGTGCAAGGGCGCCTGGAACTGACCAACCCTGAATAATCACCACAAGGTCACCTGGGCCTGGCATACCTGGAAGCAGCCCCAGAAGGGCAGCTGGACCGGCCTGACCTTGGCTTAGCACCAGAAGGTCGCCTGGGCCCGACGGACCTAGACTCAGCCTCATAAGGGCACATGGGCCATCCAGACCTAGGCTCAGCCTCGCAAGGGAGCCTCACTTGGCCAAACCTAGGCTCAGCCCCACAAGGGCACCTTTGCCATCCAGACCTAGGCTCAGCCCCATAAGCACGCCTGGGCTAACCAGACCTAGAATGAGACACTCAAGGGCTCCTGACCCTGCCAGACCTAGGCTCAGCCCCACAAGGGCGCCGGGCTTGGCCAGACCTAGACTCAGAGCTGCAAGGGCACCTGGACCTTTCAGATACTAGACCCAGCACTGCAAGGGCACCTGGGCTGGCTAGACCTAGAATCAGCCCTGCAAGTTCACCTGGGCTGGACAGATGTAGGTTCAGCCCCGCAAGGGCTCCTGGGTAGGCCAGACCTAAGCTCAGCCTTGGAAGAGCTCCTTGGCCTGTCAGACCTAGACTCAGCCCCACAATGGGGCATAGGCCTGCCTGACCTAGACTCATTCCTGCAAGGGTGAGTGGGTCTGCCAGACCTAGACTCAGCCTGCCAGGGGCCTGGGCTTGCTAGACATAGTCTTAGAGCCCAGCAAGGGGTCCTGGGTGGGCTAGACCTAGACTGTGCCCCACAAGGTCTCCTACACCGGCCAGACCTAGGCTTAGCCCTGCAAGGGCTGACCAGTTTCTGGGATGTGAATATTTTGGAATAACCCTGACCCTAATTTCATTGGAAATGATGAATAGAATTCAGAAATGGCTGGGAAGACTTGTATGAATATAGAATGGAATAAACAAGAGATTTGAAAAAAGTTATATACAATGACTACAATGTCAATAGAAAGAAAAAAAATGAAAATGAATACTGAGTGAATCCAAGCTTGGTCCTAAAGAACAAGTGAGAAAATTTTCTTTCCCAGCCTCTTTGTCAAAGTGGAAAACTAGGCTCATGGCATATAGATACTGTCAAACCCAGCTCATGTCAGTTATTTTTGCTGAAATGTTTTTATTCCTCTGTAAATCTCTGTCACAAAGGAAGACTGGGGACCTGGTTGGTTTTCTTTGCAGGCCTTTGCTTACCCCAAAAGTCTTGCTATAATTGGTTTTGTTGCATATGGGAATGGTGTCACTGGGAAATGAGATTTCTGGATCAAAGTAAATGGACACTTTTCTTAGATTTAAAAAAATTTTTTTTTTTTTACAAGTTATAAATTTGATTGTTGTATATTTCTTTCTTTCTTTCTTTTTTTTTTTTTTAGGGCAATTGGGGTTAAGTAACTTGCCCAAGGTTACACGGCTAGGTTTTTGTTTGTGTGGATTAAGTGTCGGAGGCCGGAGGCCGGCTCCGAACTCAGGTCCTTCTGATTCCAGGGCCGGCGCTCTATTCACTGCGCCACCTAGCCGCCCCTTTTAGATTTTTTTTTTTTTAAAGCCTAATTCCAAATTGCTTTTCAGAAAGGTTGGAACAATTCACAGATCCACCAATAATGCATTTCCAATTTTGGTTATCTTTAGCATTTTGTTTGGTGCTAGATGAAACCTCAGACTTGTTTGGATTTCTGTTCCTCACTCTTACATATTGTGACTGCTTTAACTCATTCTTTTATATGGCTATTCATAGTAGGCAATTTGAGAGTTGTTTGTTTAGCTCCTTTGATTACTTATCTATTAGGCAATAGATCTCAGTCTTATATATTTGTTATATATAACAAATGTTATATGTTAAATCCAGGTAAATATTGAACAACAGACTTTTATTAAAGAATTTAAACATTTTTCTCCCAATTACATTTTCCTTATTTTATTTTTGTCACCTTGATTTTGTTCATGCAAAATCTTTCCAATTTTACATTCAAATTTGTGGTGTAGTGCCTCAGGTACTGGAGGGCAGTCAGGAAGATCTAAGTTGCAATTCCACTTTAGCCCCTTAGCATCAGTGTGACCCTGGGCAAGTCACCTAACCTCTCCTAGTCTTAGTTTCCTTACCTGTAAAATGAGAGGATTGGAATGAGAAGCCTTTAAGGTCCCTTTCAGTTCTAAATCTATGATCTGCTTGTGATCTCCTCTATTCCTTCTTTTTTTTGGAGGGGGGAAGGCAGGGCAATTGAGGTTAAGTGACTTGTCCAAGGCCACACAGCTAGTGTTAAATGCCGGAGGCTGGATTTGAACTTGAGTCCTCCTGACTCCAGGCCCTGTGCTCTATTCACTGCAGTGTCACCTAGCTGTCCCCACCTCTATTCCTTCTTTAATTCATTATTCCCCCCTCAGGGAAGGAATTTTGGAAAATATATATGATATTAAGAACAAACAACTCCCCCCCCCAATTGGCAAAATTACGAAAGGTAGTACCTTCTATCTGGCCCCCAAATATTGTCATGATTTAACCATTTATCAGTGAGATAGGTTATCAGTGGGATAGGATTTAGACATGTTACTTATCTGGCCTTGGCATTCTTCTTTTTGGTTACTTGGTGATCTCATCAACCCCCATGGATTCAATTCTACGCTTCTTAGGTCTATTTATGGAGTCCCAACCTCTCTGCTGATCTCCAACCCTGAATCTCTAACTGCCTTTCAGACATCTCCAAATAGATATCCTGTAGATGTTTCTAACTCAAAGTACCCAAAACAGAACTCACCACCTTTCTACCCAAATCTTCCCCTCTTTGAAACTTTCCTATTATCATTGAGGGCACCACCATACTTCCAGTCAACCAGGCTCAAAATCTAGGTGTCCTTAATGCCTCATGCCACTTATATTCTATCTGTCATCTCTTGAAAGATACCCCTTCCCTCCTCTGACCCTGCCCCCACCCTGGTGTAGGTCCTCCTCTCCTCATGCCTGGATAATTAAAATAGCCTGCTGGGGAGGCTGCCTGCCTCAAGTCTCCCCCCACCCCACCACATTCAGTCATCTTCCACTCAGCTATCAAAGTGATTTTCCTAAAGAGGAGATCTGATCATGTCACCCTTCCCCCCCACCCTCAGTGACTTCAGTGGCTCACTATCAATGCCAAGGTCAAATATAAAGTCCTCTATTCAAAGCCCTTCATAGCTTGCCCCTCCCCTTCCTTACCAATCTTCTTACACCTCACTATCCTCCCGCACTCTTTTTTTTTTCTTTTTGGCTTTTGAGGGGGGGAGGCAGGGCAATTGGGGTTAAGTGACTTACCCAAGGTCACATGGCTAGTAAGTGTTAAATGTCTGCAGCTGGATTTGAACTCAGGTTCTCCTAACTCCAGGGCAGGTGCTCTATTCACTGTGACACCTAGCTGCTGCTGCCCCCACCCCCAAATACACTCTTGATCAAATGAACAATACACCCCATTTCAAACTCTAGGCCTTTGCCCTGCCTGTCCCCCATGCCTGGAATGCTCTCCCTCTTTCATCCTCACCTTCTGGCTTCCTTGGCCTCCTTCAAGTCCCAGCTAAAATGCCACCTTCTCCCCGAAAAGGCTTTCCTGATCCCCATTAATGTGGAAGAGCTTTCTTTCTTGTTGATTTCCAATTTAGTCTGTATTTCACTTGTTGGTACATGGTTGTCCTATACCATAAGACTGTGAGCTCCTTGAAGGCAGGGACTGTCTTTAGCACATAGCAAGGGCCTAGCATGTAGCAGATGTTTACTCAATATTTATTGATGGACTGATGTATCTACTGAAATTTACTGTGGTATAGGATATGACATGCTGGTCTAAGCCCATTTAGGGCCAAAATGCTCCCCAGGGTTCCTAGTAGCTCTTATCAAATAGAGAGCCCTTTCTCCTGAGTAGAGCAAGCCCGTTATGGTCTTGCACTTGTAGAAGGAATGCTTGATTATATTATTCAGAAAATTAATTATTATACTGTTTAAATTTAGCTTTATGTGCTTACAGACTATTTGCACCAAAATGTTTTCTGACCTCAATAACTCTCTAGGAATGCTGGAGATGGCTAATAGGATTTGGGGGATCCCCGAGGTCCTGGATCCCCTTAAAGCATTCTTGTTTGGGCTCCACCCAAGCTTGTGTTTTGGCTTCCTGTTGTGTTCTAGCCTCATTCAAATTATAGATTTACATCTACTCATATCTGTGTCAATGTCTCTGGCTTTCCAGCTGCCCTCTCAGTGGAATTGCTTAACTGAAATCCATGTGATTCACATGTGACTCTACAGGATAGCTTGGCCTGATCCCTTACATGTGACTCATGTGCAGAAACCTTTGTCAAAGTCCTATATAATGCAAATTTTCCAGAACTTGAGGGAGGGAGTCACCCCTTCTTTCTGGATCGCTCTCCTCTACCAAAAGACCTCATAAATTTCTTTCTAAAACCATTTCTGATTTTGGGGTTTGTTCTCATGAACATACTGCACACCCATTTTACAGACCTAGGAAGGGGAAGATGAGTGACACAGCTCCTCGTGTGCTGCTCTACCCCTCACCCCTTGCTCTCATATATTGGTACATTTATAGACATGTTGCCATGTTCCAAACATACTGGCCTCTCCGTATATTGACCTCCACCCCACACAGTGATCCCCTTGATATTACCTTTCCCCATAATGATTCTATCTCTAAAATCCTGAGCTCTGATCACAGTCTCCTAAACTTCCATCTTGCCCTCTGTCCCATCTTCCCTAAGCCTGTTCTTTAGAATCCATAGACCCTATTCTGATTTCTTGTTCCTCTGTTTTCTGAAAGCATAGAGCCTACTCAAGTCTTTCTTTTTTTGAGAGGGGAAGGCAAAGCAATTGGGGTTAAGGAACTTGCCCAAGGTCACACAGCTACTAAGTTTGTCAAATGACTGAGGCCAGATTTGAATTCAAATCCTCCTAACTCCAGGGCTGGTGCACTTATCCACTGGGTCATATAGCTGCCCCAAAAGTCTCTCTTATGAACTCCCACTTTCCCTCTGCTTCCCAACTCAAAAACCCTTCTCCCCAGTGGATCCTTCTTTCCTCCTTCTTTCACTCCTGCCAACAATGAAAGGGTAGCCTTTCTTTTTCCAATAGCAGCACCAATCCCCATGTCCTTGATCCCATCCCACTCCCACTTCATTTCCTCTAGGCTAGGACCTTGCCCCATCATTCCTTCCCTGTGCACTGGCTCCACACATACAGTTCTCCCTGATCCTTTAAAAAGAAAGAAACCAAAACTTTCATTTGCTCTCCCCATCTCCTCAAGCTATCAAACTAGAGTTTTTCTACTATTCGCAGCCAAACTCCTAAAAAGACACATTTCCACATATTGTCTCCAGTGCATTACTTCCTACTCATTCCTCAACCCTTTGCAATATGGCTCCAGAACTGCTCTCTTTATCAGTAACTTGATAAAACCAATGGTCTTGGAAAATTTCTCTATCTTCCTTGACCTCTGGGCAACTTCTAACACCTATCTGAAGCCCTCCCCACCCTCCAAAACTCAGGCCTCCACAACACTGCTCTTCCCCGGTCTCCTCCTCCTTCTCTGACTGTCTCTCTCACTACAGCCACTCTTCCTAACCCCCTCTGCAAGCATAGATGTTGGCTCCCTATGACCATGACCTTGGCCTTCTCTTCTTTTGCTATGTTCCCCACAAGTGAGCCCATCACTTCCTCTGAGCTCCACTGTATGGTGCCTATGACGCTCAAATTTATAAACCCAAATGGAATTTCCCTCCTGAAATCCAGTCCTACACCACCTAATGCTGCACATTTTTAGCTAGATACCTCATTACTAACTCAAATTCACTATGTCCAAATCAGAACATGTGATCTTCTTTTCCCAACTGCCCCATTTCTTGGGAGAGCACCACCATACTTCTGATCTCCCAGGTTTCAACCTGAAATTGTTTCGTCTTTGATTCTTCCCCTTCCCCTTAATTCCCTCCCCCACCTAGCTATTCAGTTGAGGAATGTCCTCAATTCTAGATCTCCACATCTGTCCCCTTCTCTCAACTCACACAGCCACAACCCTAATTCAGGCTCTCATCAGCCATTGCCTACTTATTATTAGAGACTCCTATTTGACTTCCCTCCTCCCAGTCTCTGCCCTTACCATTCCACCCAGTAACAACAATAGCAGTTCACATTTATAGAGAGTTTTAAAGTTTGCAAAGTGCTCTACAGATATAATCTCATTTGGTACTCACAACAACCCCAGGAGGGAGGGGCTATTATGATCCCCATTTTACAGTTGAGCAAACTGACATTAAGTGACTTGCCCAGGGTAACATAGCTAGGAAGTGTCTGAGATCATATCTGAACTCAGTCAGGTCTCCAGGACTCCCAGCCCAGTGCACTGTGGTTGCCCCTAGCAGACCAAGAAATACTCTTTAAACATGTCTGACCAAGTCATTTCCCTGTTAAAAAGATCTTTGGTGGTTCCCTCCTGCCTCTATGGTAAAATACAAAGTCTTCAGCTTGGCATTTACAGAGGTCTACAGTCTGCCTAAAACCTGCTTTTCCCAGACATTTCAAATTACTTCCCAAATGGTCTATTAGTGCATTAAGAGGTAAGAATGATTGTCAAGCTCTATTGCCCAGTTTGTCCCTTCAGCCTAGGATGCTCTTTACCTCTCCAACTCCACCTGTTGGAATCCTTAGCTTTCTTCTAGGCCCTGTTAAGCTCTGCCTCCCTTATGAAGCCTTCCCTGACTACTCCCCACCTCCTCAGGGACAACCCCCCTCCCTTCTTCATCCAAATGCTTTCTATTTACTCAGATGGACCCAGGCTGTGGCCTCCAGGAGAAAGGAAGTTGCTTGAGGTCAGGAACCCTTGCATCCCCAGCCCCTAACTCAGTGTGCAGTACCTCATCAGTGCCCAGTGACTGCTCTAGAAGTCCACTGAAGCCAATGGGAGCATATGAAAATGCATTTTGTAAAAAGAGTAAAAACAAAGGGTCAGCACTCTGATGAGAAAAGTGGAGGCCTGCAGGAATTGTATGCACAACAGTATTTAGAATTCCAATAATTCAAAGAACTCCTAAGAACTTTGCATTTTCATCTTCTCTTAGATAGCCATTGCAGAGCCTGATAAGTATACAGGGTGTATTTGACCTTAACTCTGCCGAAACAGGGAGCACATGGAAGATCTTTTCTATACAACTTTCTCTTGGCTAGTTCTCTGAAATGCTTAGCTTCTTGAGTACTACGAGCTTTGAAATTTCCAACTATTCCTCTTCTGTCTGTAAGAAAGGGAATTAGATTGCCAAGTGATGTAGTACAAAGAGAAAAGTGAAGAGGACACAGTACTAAACTTTAGGGAATATCTGTAACCTAAAAAGGATTAGAAGATGACAAGGAGCTAGTAAAGCAGACAGAATGGAGTAGACAGAATAGGAATAGTTGGAAAACTCATAGCTCATAGAACCCAGGAAGCTAAGGATTGAGAATCTATTCAGAAGAAAGGGAAGTCATTGGAGTCAAATAGAGATATAGATATCGAGGAGATATCGAGGAGAATGAGGATTTTAGAAGTTAGGACTTTTCCTTACCATAAAACTTATGAATATCACTGCCAGGACTTGAATACAGGTTTCTTAAAGACTTCCAGGAAGCTGATGGTAGAGTGGATAGAATGCTTGGCCTGAAGTCAAGAAGAGCTGAGTTCAGCCTACATCCAGGGAAAGAACTAGAAAGAACTGAGTTTGAATCCTGATTGAAGCAAACTCCTTGATCTTTTTCTTTTTCTTGTTTGGTTTTATTTCCTCTTTACCATTTTTTCATTCTATCTGGTACAATTCGTCTTTGTAACCTCATGAATGCCTAATGTGAAAGTATTTGCAGATCCTATACTGGATTATATGCCATCGTGGGGAGTGGGGGGAAGGAGGGAAGGAAAATTTGAAACTCAAGGAACTATGGAATTGAATCTTGTAAACTAAAAATAAACAGATCAATTAATT